>JAOWBN010235829.1:0-12334 GCA_028565015.1 Pinguicula moranensis
AACATATATGACGCACGATCTGGTAAATCAAATCGGGACATAGATCAGCAAAAGATCTCGAGTAATAGACCACCGACGAGCTCTTCGTCTGAATGTCTCTGGTAGCTCTTCGAAGAAAACACGGCGCTGGAGTAGATAGGGCAGAGCCGTGGTTTTCAACTGAATTGGAGCCGTGATTTTGCGACTTGGCAATTTTTTTAATTTTTTTTAAATGGGAATCAAATCCTGGCCGTTGATCTCAATAGAGATCAACGACCAGGATCGTGGGGTTATTTATGGGTATCATTATGGGGCAAGGGATAATGATACCCATAAATTGGTTGTGAGGCCGTGCCTGCATGTAAAGAAGGCCTGCCTACTTTAAATCTCAAACTGGCACGATCCATTTGGGGCCAGCCCATGTCCCTCCCTCTAGTGTCACACTGTCACCTGTCACTCATGAATCTATAAGCTCAGATAAACTTAGTGTAGCCCAGGCCCATTTATTAATCCTGATGGCTGATACTAATCACAGCCATCGATCCCTTTATAATCCAACGGCGTTTCAGCTCCCGCTCCAGAAAGGACAACCCAAAATCCCTTTGGCGGGAAATGAGAAGCTCCTCCACTGAGTCACTGACCCAGAATGATAATTTTTTCCGATAGCAGAATCTTGTTTCTTCGCTCGTAGAGAGAAAAGTCGAATCGAATACTGTAAGATACTTGATCCAATCTGGGTTTGGGTTTTCCAATTAATGGCTCCCAGGAAGAGAACAAACTCAGGCAGCAAGAAACCGGGCCAGCAGAATCGGGAGGCGCTGCAGCCATCCGAGCCCTCCAAATTTGGAATCGAACACTTTTTCGGGCGTCACTCACAGAGCCAGAAATACCCTTGTCACAGTAGAAATCAGGTTTCGGATTCTGCTACCGCTTCGGATCAAAATCCTCGGACCGTTCCTGAACCTGTTGGGAAGCGAGCGAATGATGAGGGCTGGGTGGAAATGGGAGCTGAGAACCCACGAGTCAAGACCAAAATAGAGAAGATAGATTCAATGGGTAAATACTTGAGAGGTGAAAGTCCAATAAGTGGAGCATTAATGGACGCAACAGAGGGTGCTTGTCAAAATGCGAATAGAAATGATGTGTTTGTTCCACCATGTACTGAGGTGAACAGTGGAAGTGCTGGGAGAGACTTCAGTACTGCCGTTGGGGATTTGAAAATTTTGGAAAGGGGTGAGAATCGACCTCATGCCGAGGCCTCTAATCCGTCTCATGATGCATTAGCTAAAAGTTCATCACCAGAGATAATTGGTGTTGATGAGAACCAATTGGAAGTCTCACCAGAGATTTGCAAGTCTGGCTCTGTTAAGCGGTTCAAATTCTCACCTGGAATGGTGATTACAATTTCTCTTGAATGCAACCATCATATCATTTTATCCTCTTTTTTTCTACTTTCGTGATGATTTGAAAATTTATGGGGTATTCGCTACTTGATATTGGATGCTACGCAACTGTAAGCTACTTCAATCGTGGGTTGGCTCGAATAGATGGTTACAGAGGCGCCATCGTGAACTGGGTTTGAAAATCCTTTTATTTTGTGAATTTTCTCCTGAAATGTCATAGTTTGTGGAGAACTATCTCTGAAGGGTTTTCTCTCTGTTGAATTTATTGACAATATGGAACTTTCATGGGCTCGATATAATTGGATTCAACAGTTCTTTTCTCATAACTTTCTTCCATTGATTGTGTTATCTTTTTTCTCTCTCGTGCTTTGCCATTAATTCACCCTGCACAGTGAGAGGTTTTGGTAGTGCATTATCAGCCAGATACTTGAAAAATATGTAATTGATCTTTATTACGTTTGAAGTAATTGGTGAAGTGACCTAGAAAATTTACTTTGCCGTACAAGTTTCTTAGGAACATGCCTTCTCTCCAGAGCTTATTAAATGGTTCAGTGGTTTCCTTTCTACATGTCAAGACCCAGACGTTTAACATTCTTTTATCATTTTGCAGTTGATTAAAATGAGCCAGGATGATGCAATTGATGAAGTGACATGGAAAATTTCTCCAGTAAATGAGAAACTCCGTACAATGTCTAATTTAACAGGGAGGATCAGGGTATTGGCAGATTCGACAAGGTTTAACTCAATGAATCTTCAGCAGTGTTCACTGAAAAAGGTTTTCCAAGTTCTTGTTTGATACTGCTCTCACCTTTTATTGTGAAGACAATAAGAACAGTTTATTGTTGTAGGTGCAGACTTCTCCTGGAATATCTGGAAAACTTGGAAAATGGCTTTCTTCTCCTCCATTGATGGCAGATAAAGCATCTTTAATTTGCTCTGACAGGCTTGAAAGAAACAGTAACCCATGTGATGATTCTTGTTGCCACGAAAACAGCAAAAATAACAAAAGAAACAGCATAGCAGAGGCTATAAATACTCAGAGCCCATTCAGTACTCCACCCTCTTTGTATTTTTGCCCTAAAAAGGTGATTTCTAATATATTCCTAATCGACATGTTATTTTTCTGTGATGTTCTTTTTCTTGTTTGAATGTTTTTGATGATTAGTTGAGATTTAGGTAGTTGAAGATATGGATTCCAGTGAAGGACCTGATCATAGTGGTTCAAGGCATCATAAAAAGGTGATTCATTCATTTATCTCTCTCGTATTGTTTTGTCTTCCAAGTTTCCATCTTCCAATGTTAGCAGTTCTGCGTGATCTTTCGTGAACCACAGCTATCTCTTTTGAGTCAAACATGAGAAGTGTGCTTTTAATGCACTATAATTTCATCGTCACAGGCTTTAATTGAGCTCTTGGATCAAGTAGAAGATGTAATTTCTGTCGAACAGCCTGTATGGAAAGAGAATCAAACATTCTTAGATGGCGAGAAACATCCAAAAGCTGTTGTGAACAATCCAGAAAAGAATAAACACTTCAAATATTCCAACTCCAATTTTCTTGTGTTGGAGGTATGCAATCATTTATGTAGAATTCCTTTTGAATCCGATTGACCAACTTCTGATGCAATTTTCTATTCACTACTTAGGTTTCGGAGAAGCATGAACCTACTAAATCATCAAATGGTCAGTCCTCCTTTAAGGTACACAAATCTGTGAGTTACTTGCTCAGTGGACGCAACTAGTTAGCATCGTTGACTTGGTAATTGAATACAGGTACTGCGCTTATTGAATGAAGGTAGTGAAGCCGAGCGGGCCTTGCAATTGTGGGATGAATGGTACTTATATAGAGAGATTGATTTAGCAACAGCAAATTTGTAATTGTGTTGAGGTTTACCTTTGGCTGAACTGGTGATAAGTTGAATGAATGATACTCTGTAACAGTAGTTGACAAGGACATTTGTACTAGGATACAGTTAAGTTCCAGAAGTTATTATCCATTTACAATGCTGCTATGCTTGGTCTTTTATTAACCCTACTGAACGTTGAGTAAGATTACAATTTGTTTTATTCAATTTCAAGTCAGATATAGAAACTATTGTGATTCTTACAAAATCATACTTGTCTCTCCTATGCATATCTGGATCCCTCTGTTTGTATCTATTTTTCAGTATGAGTTCTCCACAGCAAATATTAGACCATATCATGTTATTGGTTATCTTTTCGATAAAAAATTGTGCTACCCCAATTTAATATGTACAGAAGCAGTAATTTCCATTCCATTTCTTTTTATTTCCTACCAGGTATTACAGTGTAGTTGCACCTGGGGATACTGTTAATGTGATTGGTGAATTTGATGAATTTGGGAAGTGTGATGTAAATCGTCAGAAGAATTTTATCATTGTCCACCCAGACATATTGGTTTCTGGTACCCGGGTATTGCTGATAACCACTAACTTGTTTTCTACGCTTCTGCTGTTTCTTGGATAGAAGCTGTAAGGTTATTGCTCATGATAACCTTCCAGGATTCTTCTGTCACATATTATGGAAGTTTTTCCTCATCACTATTCTTTTTGCCTTTTCAAAACATAACTTTGTAGGTCTCTGCTAGTTTCAGCTGCCCTAGGCGAACTGTCCTGGATGACAGGTTAAAACAAAGCGAGCATTCAGCAGCAGCCTTGACGGGTACCTTGCTACATCAGATATTTCAGGTTTTCATTATTATTTTAAAACATGCAGTGAATTATATGAAAGGAACTGTTTTTATATCTGCTGTGACATGATTTTATATCTCAAGGCTGGCCTCATCAGTGAATCACCAACAAAAGAGTTCTTGGAGGAATATGCCAGAACAGCTTTCCATAAATGTATGGAGAGTCTTTATGCATGTGGAGGTTGAGTCAACTTCTTTTCTGGCACTCACAAATTTGTCTGATTCATCCTGTTTCTATTCTTTATTTTTCTCTATAAGCTTAATTTTGAAAGTAGTAATCCTTAGATTTGGAGTGTTGGCTTGTAAATTGACGCTAATTTCATTTACTGCAATTACTGTAGTGGACGAAAACGATATCTGGAAGACATTGATTGTGGCCATCCCAAAATTACTGAATTGGATATCATCCTTCAGAGATTCAAAGGTAGAATGCTGATGGCAAGAGTCAATTATTTACTATTCACTGCAAAGAGCACGTTGTAACAAGAAAATTCCCCAGATGCTACGTATCTACCTCTAGCATATTTTAATTATCTATCTGTTAGATGAAATAGCTAATAACATCACTTTTATTTGAAACCAATCATTGAGTTACCAAAATATATTTTGGTGATATCTTGCGTTGTTGGGTATGAAGCTGATTATTTTCCCTTTTCACAATGCTTGGTTATGCTTGTACCATGTTATACATCCTTTACTCTCTCATTTTTAACTTTGGGTGCATCTAAAAGACATGCTCAAGTTCAACTGACAAGCTGCATTAGTGGATTAGTCTTATCATTTTTTTCTTGGATGCGAACCTTACACTAGAGTTATCCTTTGCTTTTTCAGAATTCTGAAAGTCCAAGCATTGATTTTAAATTTGATGAAGGATTGAAGAAGATAAAAGTTTCCGAGGTGAGGTTTTTACTGTACATACTGTACACAAAAGTTGCTACGCTGTCGGTGTTGACCACTCTACTCTTTAATTTCTGAGTATTAGTTTCTTCAATAATATGCATTCATCCATGAGATTCTATTCATGAAACATGAATTTTTAGGATATGCAAAATAAAACTTTAAGCTGTAAATAAAATTGAAACACTGATCTTTAGTTTTTTGGATGGGCAAACACTGGTCTTTAGTACTACTACTACTACTAATATGCGTTCTGTATATATCATATATTATACTCTTGGTTAAGATAGTCATGCAGTGAGTCTATTCTATCCGCTTCTAATGAACCATTTTTATAAATACTAGGTAATAGATATCGAGGAAATGGCTTGGGCCCCAAAGTATGGATTGAAAGGAATGATTGATGCATCAGTTAGAGTAAGAACTAGCACAAACTTGGCAGAAACCCGTGAGGTAATTATGCCGCTGGAGTTCAAGACAGGAAAGGGCACTGGCGGACTGGTAAATCTGAAGCCCATATCAATTCATAGATGTTTCCTGTATTATTTCTTACTCCTCACTTTGATGTCTATACTTCTGCAGACAACTATGGAGCATAGTGCACAAGTTATGCTATACACATTACTGATGTCAGAAAGGTGTGTAGTTCTAGAAAATGTTCTTACATTCCTCGTTCATTGTGAAGATTTATGTTATTTGATTGACTAATCACCCTAATGTCTTATACTCTCTCTTCTAATGCCCTCTTTCAGATACATGACAAATATCAACCATGGACTTCTGTACTATCTTCATACAGATCAAACACATGTACTCTCCCTTTTATCTATTTTCCTACTCTCCTTCAACTTTGTTATTACTTTTATCCTTCACAAGAATGTTTATCACAGGGAATCTCTGTGAGAAGATCCGATTTAATAGGGCTTATAATGCGCCGCAATGACCTTGCAAATGATCTTCTTAAGGCATTAAGAACTCAACATTTGCCTCCAATGTTACAAGTATCTGTACTTACTGGTGGTTTTGCCAATTTCTTGCATTAGTTTTTTCACTAGAGACCTTATCTTATTCAACCAAATTTACGCAGAGTCCAAGCATTTGTAGAAACTGTCGCCACCTCAGTGCTTGTACTATTTACCACAAGGTCAGTGCTCCTTACCATATGCGAACTTTCTATGTGTATATCATAGTGCATTTGAAATGTGGAATACATCTGAGTTTTACTTTTTCAGTATAATCTACTCATATGTTGTAAATGATGCACTAATTCACACCATCAATCTATTTAAATTAGCCCATAAATGACTTCTCCCATTTTACCAGCTCTTCATTATTTTAGTTTGTTGGTAAATCTAGTGTATTATTGAAGATGCAAACTAGGCAGGGTCTATGCTAAAAGCAGCAAGGCGCACTTGTCAACAAGCATCTAAAGAGCATATGAATTATGACTACACCACATCTAATATATGTGCAAGGTACTTAATAGATTGTTGAATAACTACTACAGATATTTGAAGATAACAATTTGAGGAATCACATAAATGAATGGTGTGGCAAGAATTTGAACAATAGGTTGAGATGATATATTGCTATGAAAAAGTTCTTTGGAAGAAGTAATTTTATTATGATAGTCCCTCCATATATATATACAAATCTAATACCCTAAAAGAAAAAAAAAAATATATGGGATAGTATAAATAATCTTTTTCTTCGTATTCCAACACCCACTCAAGTTGGGGTGAAGATGTTGACGAGTCCGAGCTTGCGGAGAGATAGTTGTAAGAGCCGCGGAACAATAGACTTGGTGAACATATCGGCAGTTTGATCTCGTGAGGAGACAAACTTTGGAGATAACTCCTGACCTGACTTTTTCACGGATAAAATGAACATCAACTTCTATGTGCTTTGTTCTCTCATTAAGGATTGAATAGGAGGATTACATAATAACAGACTTATTATCACAGAACAAAGTGGACAAGTCCTCCACGGGAAACCCCAACTCCATGAGGAGCGACCGAAGCCATAGTAGTTCACACGTCCCCTATGCCATGATACGATACTCAGATTCACCGGTACTGAGAGACAACCGCTTGTTTCTTGCTTTTTCACTAGATGGGGTGACTCCCATGAAAAGTGCATAGTCCCGAAGTAGAACGACGATTACTTTTTGAGTCTGCATAATCGTCATCTATAAAATAGAAGAGACCGGATTGAGGTTCTGTTTTATAGAAGAGACCAAGGTAAGGAGAGGATATCTGAGGATATGATAAATTGCACCCAAATGTGATGTACGTGGTGAGTGCATAATCTGGCTTACAACACTAACAATGGCTTGAAACAAAGTTATGAGAAGATGGTGAAACAATGGCTTAAAATGAAGAAAGCATCTGAAATAGTGGAGGTCGTCACGCTCATAGCCCCTACCAAAAATCTTCCTCAAAGTCAGGTCTTGCAAGTACAACAATTAGGTAGGAACACAACACTATTTTGATATTTGGCAAGGCGATTAACTGAAAGAAGCAGGGGTGAACATTTGATTGTTTGGTTTGGTTATGGTCATAACCATAACTGAACCAAATAATAAAAAAAATTCGCTTATTCGATTTTTGGTTCGGTTTTCAGTTAATAGAATAAGCAAACATTTATTTTATTTTATTTTATTTTTAAAAAAATTTTAAACTAAAAATCTTTTACCATATACCTTAAAATTAAAAAATAAAAATAAACAAATCGGTTAACCAAAAACCGAACCAAAAAATTTCGGTTATGACATTTCATAGCTATAACCAAACTGAATAATCGAATAACCGAATTTTTTGATTATTTGGTTTGGTTATCCGTCAGTTTTTCATTAGTTGAACAATCGACGATTTTTTTGCTCACTCCTAGAAAGAAGACTATTGGAAAAATTGGGGACATAGTAGACATAAGAGAGAGTGATGTTAGAAGTCAATCGAGCATCACCCTAATTATTTATGGGAATGGAAGATCCATTGGCAATATGAATCGACTGGTCGATGAGGGTAAAATGGGATGTAAAAGTGTATGACTCACTAGTCATATGATTTTTAGCACTTGATTCCAAAATCCAAGCAAGATGGGCTAAATTACCTTGAAGGGCAGCAAGAGTACCTATAGCAACAACAGTTGTGGAATCCAAAGTCGAGGATGAAGCATTCAACCTCAAATATGATTAAAGTTTGGCAATCTGGGACTGAAGCTGACTGTAGTCAAGAGGAGAGGACATCCTGAATGAAGATCAAAGTAACAATCTATAGTATGACCTTGTGTATGATAATGTTGACAACAAGGACGGTTACCCTGGGGATGATGGCCTGAAGGAGCAACAAAGGCCATTTGATATGGTACCTGATGGTGAGGGAGGCAGGAATTGGTAGGTGGTGCAAGATGGCTGCACTGTCGCTCATCACCATCCACGATAGCAAATGCCTCAAATAAAAAAGGCATAGAAATGATATTTAAAATCTTGGTCCAAAGGACCTCAAACTTGGGCTTCAGGTCCATCAATAACTAATACATATGGGCGACGTTCAAGGTGTTTGGATTAAACAACACTATCATTTGAAAAATGACTAAGAGACTCATATTTAGCCAACTCCTCCCAGCTAGTCTGCAGGTATCCAAAGACCCAAGGTAGCTTGGAAAGCATGAGTATTATCCTGTTGTAGTTCAAAAATTTGAGAGTTGCTGTCTGCATGGGCATACATCTGGTTAAGGGCAACACAAAGTCCATGGATAGTGTTGTGGTACATAAGCATGATATAGATCGATTCTTTCATTGAATTAAATATCCACCCCAAAATCACACAATTAATAGTATACCATTCTTCATATTTAGCATCATATTCATCTAGAAGCTTGTCCTTACCAAGGAGCCGTCAAATCTCGTGTTTGCCTCAGAGAAATAACTCAAGAGAGTTAGAAGTTAGACCACACATGGAAATTTTTCTCATTTAACAATACACTAGTAACACGCTGCGCTGGTGTATTGTGTGCTAGAGATAAGTCGGGGCGAGTGGCAACAGACTTATGAGTATCCCCCATGATATCACACAAAGGAGGTTAGTACCTAAGGTGATAAGAACTTATGGTTGGTGGACCATAGCAAGCAAGGTGGATTAGACAGTTGAGGACCGGGCACTCGGTCATTCAATGATAGATAAAGAGAGAACGAAGGCTCTTAATCCATCATAGGAGAGCCAAAAAGTTAGATCTGCAGCCAAACCAACCGCAAGAGAGAAGGCGGCAACGACGTTTTGCGATGGGGCGGCAACGACGGTTGGTGGAGAGGGGAGGTGGCAACGGCATTCTGCGAGAGGGCGGCAACGAGATGGTGAGGCGACAGTTTTGCTAGGGTTAGGTTTGCTTTGATACAATTTTTTTTTTTGCGATAATAATGGATTAGAGCAAAATGACTCTATTAAATTTCAATGCTTCTATTTAGTGAAATTGTTGGAACTCAATACATCAAATGACGCAATGCTTATTGGGTCGCAATGGAAACGGCCTATTTGTATAATTACAAGGGTAAGGCCGCGTACATCTGACCCCCCAGACCCTAACTGAGTTGGGAATATACTGGGTACGTTGTGGATTGTGGATATATAAAAGTCTAGTACCTTAAAAGAAAAGGAAAAGAAAAATATGGGATAATATAAATAATCTTTTTCTTTGTATTCCAACACTATGCCTTTATTTAGTTATTGCAATGAGGAAAATCATCTCTGCTTTCTGTTTAAAAATTGGAATTTTTGTTGTTTTCTGTTTAGGTGTTGGATTTTTAGAGGAATTCATTTCTATAGTATGCTTGCCGCCTAAATGTCTCTAAGTTCCCTATATCAGCTCAATTAGCTTAGACTTAGGTCAAGAAAAAAGAGCTGGAGACTTGAAATGAGGCCCTCAACCTAAAGGTTTAATGATTTCGCGGAGCTATCATTTGCTCTAGGCAACAGATTAACCCTGAATTGCCTTTTTATTTTTCAGAATTTTCCTATTGTTAATTGTATTAAATTATGAAGGCATATGGTGGGCATGCTGAAGGAAGTGGACTTGGTGATATTTATGAGTCACTTGTATCCCATTTAACAACCGTGCATACTACTTTTCTGCAAAAATGGGAGAAGTTAATTGATCTGGAGGCTCAACATATGGAGGTACGCCATTTAAATTACAGACGATGTACTTAATTTTGGAAATAGTTCATTATATTACAAATCACCATTTAGGTTGTGAAGAAAGAGTTCCAGTGCTTCGACAATGCTGAAAATCATGAGCACTCTGCCTGCCTATCATCTCTCATTCTTGATGCTTCAGATAAATCTACCAAAAGATTTTGCAGAGGCGACCGATTTGTTTATCGCTTTGTGCACCCAGAATGTCATTTGCTTGACAAGGAACAAACAAATGGGAATTCTTTGAATTCCACATCTTCCCTGGATAGCAGGTTTAGAAATGGGGATTATGTGGTAAGTGTACTTATTACGTTTTGTTCTTTCCAATTTGTCCCTATCTTCATTTTCAACTCAAATGATATCCTTACTTATTGCTAGGTTTAGAGAATTTAGTGCTGACAGCTTTTCATGTGAGAAACACAGATATACCGCCATTAAGTTGTAAGGCTTGCTATTCTACTTAAAAAGTGAGATGGGTTTGATTCGGGCTGCCACTTTTACTAGCTCTCAGAATTATCTACTATACAATGTTTATAGTAACATATGCATGCCTCTTCATTTTAGCAGAAATTAATTTTTATTCAATTGATAAGCGATTGCCTGTTTGTTTTTTGAATTTCTAAACTGATTCCACTGATACCCATAAGTGTCTCTTTATTAAATTATATATCCCTGTTGATAGATATATTATTTTGTTTGAAGGCTGCATCCTTTTCTGCTTTCCTGGGCTTGTTGGAAATACTGTTATATTGTTAACGAGCTAGGCAAAAGAATTGTCTTTAGGACTGTTAACAAGATCCCATGTTTGTATCTGCTAAAAAATGATGTTAATGTCAAATGTCTACACATTTCCGGTTTTATTGTTTGCTTTTGTAGATATTAAGCACGGAACCTGGCCATTTACAAGTTGCTAAAGGGGTCATTGTGGACATTAGCAACTCCCATGTCTCTGTAAGTACTTTGGTTTGGCTCTTAATATGTAATTGCTACTATTAACTTCTAATGGATCACTATCTTCCTTGAAAAGGTTACACCAGTAACCAAGGGATTCAGAACTTGAAACAAAAGCGAGAGTGATGGGCATTATAAACCCATTATAATTCAATAATATTGAAACTTGCATTTCTTTTTCTTTTTGATTTTGTAGGTATCTTTTGCAAAGGGATTAAGGCTTCCTGGTAATGAACCTTGTTCAACCCCAGACCTTCTTAAACAATCGTGGAGAATTGACAGAGATGAAGTTATGACATCATTTGCAATTATGAGGTCAGCAAAAGTGTCTTTGTTTTTTTTTCTCATTTTCATCTTTAGAGTAAAGAAGAAAACTTAACAGTAATGCATATCTGTAGGTACAATCTTATTCAACTTTTCTTCCAAAATGATCACAGTTCTCATCTGAGAAAAATGATTGTTGATCTTGAGGTGAACCTGTTGACATTTGAAAATACCTTTATATTTGTTTGCTTTAATAGCCACCTGTAATCAGTCTTCTGCTTTATTTTGCTTTGGCTACAGATGCCCAGATTTGATAGTGGCAGCCTATACAGTCAAGACCCTGCAATATCATACATTTGGTCAGAAAGAAGTTTGAATGATGATCAAAGAAGAGCGATACTGAAGGTCATATACCAACATTTAATTAAGTTCCACTGGATTGGAAACATTTTCCCATTTGTTTCAAAGTCCTTTTCCACTTGACAAAGTTGAAAGAAGGATAAACTTTTCTAGTTTTTGTACTTGCTGAACATTTTGTTGGTAAATTGTTTTAGATACTTACAACAAAAAATTATGCCCTCATACTTGGAATGCCTGGAACGGGCAAAACATCTACAATGGTACATGCTGTGAAGGCATTGCTCATGAGAGGAGCATCTATTTTGCTTACATCCTACACAAACTCCGCTGTTGACAATTTACTAATCAAATTGAAAGCTCAGGTGAGAGTATGGTTCTATTTTTATTTCACTATCATGAGAATCAATTCATAGACTCTGCATACCAAATTCCATTTCTTATATTTTGATCTTGTAGTATTCTAGAGTATCAAAACTTAATTTTCCCTGGAAATTTTAGCTAAACAGAATGACCAATGCAGATTTGACGTCTTTCTCAATTTTTTCGAGCATGTAGTTGCCTCAGGGAGAAGTGCCCCCCC
>JAOWBN010235840.1:0-12333 GCA_028565015.1 Pinguicula moranensis
ATAAAGTAAAAGAGTGTATTTACAAAATGCTAGATAAAAGCAAACTAACAAATATGTACAAGAGAGATTATATTGATAATTTTGGTGAATGGTTCCTCGTGCCTGATTCTTAAATCTCGCCCTACCATCATACCATCCATGAATTAAGGAAGAATTTGGGGGCTGAATTGAAGTATTTGATACTTTAAGGGATCAAATGTAGTATTGTGTCACAAATATAAATATTAAGAGTTCGTTGGATGTATTATATTACATCAAAACCTAAAAATTGATGGAATCTGATGAGCCGACTTTATACCTAATAAGTGCATATTATTTGAGTTTGATTTGGCTCAATAAAGATTATGGGACACGCCTTTTATACCTGTTTTTCTTCCTTTTGCAAAAATAGTTCATTAATTTCTCTTCGAAAGAAAATGAAGAGAAGCAACCCCAAAAAAGAGGTTTTGCGTCAATTATCCAAGGTATGACACCATCTCTTGATCAAATGGCCATGCAAGGTTATACGTACACACATCTTCGTGCGCCACACTTGGTAGGCGGACAAATGTACCCTTGTACTGTACTTGAAGCTTTCATGAGAAGCTACCAAAGTGGTATAAAAGGCAGAAACCAACGCAAAGAGAAGGAGGACGTACGATAGTCGCACTGTTGAAGAAAATGGGTTTTGTGTCACCTTCTTGGAGCTTTTGGCTCAAGGGAGAACCATTCTGATTCTCTATTTCTCTTGTGATGAACTTAGTATTGTGTGTTAGTATAATGGCCCATGCCGTAAGCATGAGCTAAACCTTTAAATCCAGGGGCGCAATGTAACCCTTGAAGAACTCCGGGAGATTATTGAATGTTTACCATGTTTTAGTTGTCTTAATGGTGTTTGATCTTGTTGATCTTCATCTTCGTATATTATGGTTAGCCAATGTAAGTACATGCACTAAGTATAATGGGAGGTCGAGCGACTCAAGTTATACTATACGTAGTAAGGTCCACATCATTTGCTAGAGAATGAGAATGACTATAGAATCGGTGCTACTGTGTGAGGATTACTTGAGAGTAATGTTTTTGGTTTGTTTGAATGTGACGTTGAGAGATGCTTATCCATAAATCAAAGAAGGACGCTTACAGCTCAATAGAGATAAGGGTCTAGGATAGGTAAATCTGGTAGGCACAATAAGATAATCGATGCATGATTAATCAAACTATAATTTTACCCGAGTGACTCGAGTGGTTGCATTCCCCTAGATGTTTGAATCCTCTGAACTTGAATTAACTTCATTTCACTGCATTTTAGTCGTCTTTGCTCATTGCTTAGTTGGTAGATGAATGGATAAATTAGTATCAACTTCAAACTAGTTTTATTCGGTTCAAATTGCATGAAGTTTGTAAGTGTTAGTGATTGTTTATTCCAATCCTCGTGGTTCAACATCCTTATCATCACTTAATTACTTGAGCGACTCGTACACTTTCAGTTAAAGTACAACAAGTTTCTGCGCATCAGGGGTTTGGCGTCGTTGCCAGGGATTGGAAACTTAAACAAGATTAACGCCAAGCAAGTTTTAGCTAGATTGAACCTTAATTTCTTTTGTTTTTGATTATTGGAAATCTATTTGCAGGTATTGTATGAATCCCTCAGGGAGTGACTCCTCTAGCAAAGAGTTTGATTCAGAAATTGAAAGAACATTTAAAGGCATAAGGATAGCACAAAAGAGAGAAAGGAACATAATGCAACGCCAGGGAAATGAGGACAAAGACTAAAGGAATGTAACTATAGTCCAGAATGAAGATGATGTTCCCATGGAGGATTTCGCCCTACCTAGTGTAGATGAAGCAGTTCCCTCCATCAGGAGACCAGCAATTCAGGCAAACAACTTCGAGTTAAAACCGCCCACTATTCAGTTACTGATGCAGCATTCTATCTATGGGGGAGCACCCACAGAAGATTGTGGATATATGTGACACTCTTAAGTATGCAGGAGTGACTTCAGATGCGATCAAGCTAATGTTATTCCCATTCTCCCCCAGGGACAAAGCAAAGAGGTGGCTGCAAGCTTTACCCCAGAGTCAATACACACTTAGGAAGACTTGAGGAAGCAATTCCTCATTCAATTCTTTCCACCCTCAATGACAGCAATATTATTGAGTGAAATTACATCATTCATACATAGGGACATGGAGACATTGTATGAATCATGGGAAAGATTTATGGATCTACTGAGAAGTTTTCAAAACCATGGATACCACACTGGAGGCAAATCCAAGCATTCTATAATGAACTGGATAACACAACCATAAGAGAAATAGATGCGACAGCCAATGGTACATTCATGAAAAAGTCATACAATGAAGCTTACACACTTTTAGAAGCCATGGCTCAGAGCTATTATAGATGGCTCACTGAGAGAGAAAGTAGCAAAGGAATTGGAGAAAGATATGAAGTAGATAAGGTAAATACACTGATGGTTGTTATGCACGCCATCAACTCAACGATTGAAACCTTAATTAGTCAAAATGGAGCACCAAGACCAGTAATGGCAGTTCAACCATTATTCTCTGAGATGTGTGGAGGACCACACCACAGAGATCAGTTTCATGAGCTATCACCAATGGATATCATCCCCATGGAGCGACTGAATTATGTATCCAATCAGCCAAGATACCAAATCTTCAATCCATGTAAGAATGATCATCCCAATTTTTCATGAAGTAACAATCAAAATGTGTGGAACCCTCTGGGACAAATGCTATTTCGAGGACCAAGGCCTTTCCAGGGTCAGAAACAGATGCATAGGCCACAAAGAAACCCACAACAGCAACACTTGTCATCGGATGATCTGATCACTCAAGTGGCGTTGACTGCGAAGAACAACCAAAAGCTTCAAGATTTAGTGGCACAATTAGCCACCGCTTCATAAGGATTTATGCAAGAAACAAGGGCTAACTTCATGGATCAGATAGTAGCTATGAGGAATCTGGAAGCTCAGGTGGGGCAATTAGCAGAAAGACACTTTGGAACATTGCCAAGCAACGATGAGGTGGAAATTATGCCCAATGATACTCCACCCGCAAATAAAGAAGGAAGCCACAAAGTCTAAAGAAGTTATACCTCATAAAGAGGAAGAACAGACAATACCAGTTCCATTCGCATAGAGATTAAAATAAGGAAAACTAAACAAAGAATTCCAAAAGTTCCTTGATGTTTTTTAAAAAATTGCTCATTATTCCATTTGCAAAAGCTTTGGAGAAGATGCCATGCTATATGAAGTTTATGAAGGACATTCTATCCAACAAAAGGAAATTTGGAGATTATGAGACTGTGGCACTCACAGAGAAATGTAGTGTCATCCTCCAAAAGAAGTTGCCACCGAAGCTAAAAGATTCAGAGAGTTTTGCTATTCCCTGTTTCATTGAAAATTCCACATTTGCTAGGGCTTTGTGTGATCTAGGTACAAGCACTAATCTTATGCCTCTTTATATTTTTCAAAAGCTGAGATTAAGTGAAGATAAGCCCATGACAATCTTCTTACATCTGGCATATAGATCTATCAAGCACTTCAGAGGAATCATTGAAGATGTACTTATCAAAGTGGATAAATTTATCTTTTCGGTTGATTTCATTATTTTGGATATGGAGGAAGATAAATACATCTCCATTATTCTGGGAAGGCCATTTCCAGTAACAGGAAATGCCCTCATTGATGTCCAAAGATGAGAGCTGATCCTCAGAGTCCAAGGGAAGAGGTTAAATTTAATGTGTTTCGGGCAATGAAACAGCATGACCATAGAGAAGATTGTTTGAGTGTTCGGGCTACTGAACAATTCAGCCAGTCTGACTATGCATATCAATAGAGTGCTAAAAAATTGTTTGATCAGTTCTGATCCCCTTATCCTAGAAGAGCCTAGAGTCCAAGAATACACCAATTGGTTTGAAAATTTTGGAGAACGTGCAGTATCCCAGAGTACTTCAATCCAGCAACCATCTATTTTGGAGCTCAAAACATTGCCCATGCATTTGAAGTATGCACTCTTAGGCAATGCTGAAACTTTGCGAGTGATCATTTCACGTTCTCTTTCATGTCAACAAGAAGACAGTCTGTTGCATGTGCTTAGGGATCACAATTATGCCATAGGATGAACCTTGGAAGATATATAAGGAATCAGTCCATCTGTGTGCAAGCATCGAATATTGTTAGAAGAAGGAAGCAAACTAGTGGTAGCTTCCCAAATAAGATTGAACCCTATCATGAAAGAGGTAGTTAAGAAGGATATTTTGAAATGGTTGGATGCTGGAGTGGTATATATTATCTTGGATAGTAGCTGGATCAGTCCAGTCCATTGTGTTCCAAAGAAATGGGGAATGACAGTGGAAGTTAATGCTCAGAATGAACTTATTTCCAAATGAACAATCACTGGATGGAGAATCTATATGGATTACAGAGCACTAAATAAGGCCAAAATAAATTATCATTATCCATTACCTTTTATTGATCAAATGTTAGATCGATTAGAAGGCCACAAGTTTTACTGCTATCTAGATGGATACTCTGGATACAACCAGATCTGTATAGCACCTGAATGTCAAAATAGGTAAAACAGATAGATAGTTGGCACCAAAAAATGCCTTATATTTTCTTGTATGTTTACAATATGCTTTATAGGCAATGCCTTTACATTTAATATGGGTGGTTGAGGAGATTTCGGATCTTGAAGAAGAAAGATTGATCTTTTCCTCTTTTACAAAGTCAATCAATCCCAAAATCTCCTCCTCATTATTCTAATACTCCTTCTCAAGTTGGATTGAGGAATCTACAATTCCTTACTTGTGTAGTGCTTTGATGAAGGCATGGCTTGTTACTGCTTTGGTTGGGATATCGGTTAAGTGATCTTCTGATCGGATGAATGGTAGGCTCACAATCTTCTCTTCAATTTTCTCCTTGATGAAGTATCGATCAACCTCAATGTATTTGGTCTGATCATGTTGTACGGGATTCTCAGATATGCTGATGGCCACCCGATTATCACACCTCAGATGGCATGTTCCTGGAATCGATTGTCCTATCTCTACCAGAAGTTTCCACAGTCATAGAATTTAAGTTAGTCCTCAAGCAATTCCTCGAAACTCGGCCTCTGCACTAGATAGGGCCACAACTTTCTATTTTTTGCTCTTCCATGTTACCAGGTTTTCGCCTACGGTCTTAAAATATTCGTCTGTTGATTTTCTGTGTATAGGATTGGTTGCACAGTCTGCATCAGTATATCCATGAATTTCTAGATGCCCGTTTTTCTTAAACTAAATTCCTTTAGCTGTTGTGTGTTTTAGGTAGCGAACAATCCTAAGTGCAGCTTCCATATAATCTTATTGAGTACAATGCATGAATTAATTGATGACCCCCACACCATATGCTATTTCAAGTCGAGTGTGAGTGAGATATATTAGTTTTTCAACTAACCGTTGGTATCTTTCTTTGTCAGCCAAGGGATCTCCTTCAACAATCTGCAATTTGGTGTTCACTACTGCTGGTGTATCGGCGGGTTTGCAGTCCATGAGTCTTGTTTCACCTAGAAGATCAAAAATATATTTCTGTTGGTGATATGAAGATTCCATCTTATGAACTATGAACTTCTATCCCCAAGAAATACTTAAGGTCCTTCATCTCAAATTTTCTGACAGGTTCCTTTGGAGCTCTGCCGTTTTGGTAGTGTCACTTCCTATGATTATCATATCATCGAAATATATGATCACACAAGTCATAGCTCACCATTCCTATTGAGAAATAGTGTGTGATCAAAGTTGTTCTGTTTGTACCCATATTTTTTCATAGCCATGATGAAGCGGTCGAACCATGCTCGTGGTGACTGCTTCAATCCATATAGTACTTTCTTTAGTCTGCATGTCTCATTTGGTTGGAATGTATTTGAGAACACTGGTGGTGCCAACATATATACTTCTTCTTTCAGATTTATGTGTAGGAATGCATTTTTTTACGTCAAATTGATAGAGTGGCCAATCCAGATTTACTGCCACTGAAACAGGACTCGAATAATATCAATTTTTGCAACCGGGAAGAATGTTTTGGAATAATCCACCCCATGAGTTTGATTGTACCCTGTAGGCACGAGTCTCTCCTTGTATCTCTCAATTGTCCCATCACATTTGTATTTCACTATGAACACCCACCTACAACCGATTATTTTCTTTTTGGTGGGTAACTTGAATTTTTCCCATATGTCATTTTTCCTCATACCTCCATTTCATCATCCTTTGCTTTCTGCCACTCTGGATTTTGTTGGGCCTCCTATATATTTGTTGGTCCGATGATTTCTGGTAGTTATGATTGTCTCTCTCTTACCAAGTGGGCTACCGAGTATCTGGAGGATTTTGGTTGGTATTCATGTTCATATCTCTTTGGTGGAATGCATCGAGTACTTCTGGGAGGTAATATATATCATCCCGATGGCTCACTCGTCTCTGTACTTGATGAATCATATTCTGACTCTCTAGCTTCAACATTAGAATAAACTGTAGCGGAAGTATCGTTAGATATAAACTTTAGGCTTGGATTTGTTACCTTAGGATCTTCGGACGAGGTGAGTGAGCGATCATTAGGCACGGGCTCTTGTCACTTTCAACACCAGCTGACATTATGGGAACCATGGTGGGCAAGGTGGTTGGACTTAGTAGCCAATTGAAAGGATCCATCTCAACACGCTCCCCCTGACGTTTGGATTGGGTAGTAGAGAAATATTCTATTTCTAGGAAGTTGCAGTTCATTGTAGTATATATGTGATTTTTTATCGGGTTAAAACACCTATACCCCTTTTGTGGACTCCATACCCTACGAACACACACTTAACAGTGCATGGATCTAGTTTGTTTCGGTCAACTTGAGGAATTTAGACAAAAACTGAACACCCAAAAATATGACGTGCTAAAGTTAGAGCAGAGAGCACCCGAGTATATGTAGCAAGTGTGTGGAGTGGTGTATGGAGATCAAGGATTTTGGTAGGGATGCAATTTATGAGGTAAACTATAGTAGCTATGGCCTCCAGCCAAAGGGTGTGAGGGACATGAGCTTCAACCATAATAGCCCGAATAATTTCCAGAATAATTCTAATTTTTTCTCTCAGAGACTCCATTTTTAACTGGTGTATGGGAGCAGATAGTCTAACGGATAATCCCATGTTGGAGACAGAAGGATTTCATAGAATGGTTGTCGAATTCCCCCCTCCCCACCCGTTATCAGATCGGAGAACCCGTATTTTTGTTTGAAACTAGGTATCAATCATGGCATAAAAATCAGCAAATTTTTTGAATATTTCAAATTCGGTTTTCAAGAATGCACCCAGGTCATCCTAGTACAATCATCAATAAATAAGACAAAGTAGTGAAAAACACTTTTGCCAGAATCCGGGTCCGGGCCCGGGCCCCACACATCAGAATGAACAAATAGAGAAAGGTTCAACACTTTTTCCATGTCAATGATCGCCCCCATCCGAATATCCTGTAACAAGCAAAACATAGGATACATCAGTGTTGTACAATTTAATTCCTTGGTCACATGACTAATAGATAATAATTTGTAGGACAAGGCAGGAACAAATAAACAATTTTTTAGTTTCAAATTTGGAGAAAGATAATTGTTCTTGTGCCTGTACTAGAGTCATGCAACCATTAGCAGTCTGGATTAAGGTTTTACGAGGAGCAGTGGTCAAGATAAGGTTCGATTGATCTTTGGTCATGGTGTCCATGGCCCCGCGATCGAATAACCAACGGGTTGGGGTGCATCCGTTCGATTTCTCGCCAGAATCCGCTAAAACGTACAATGCAGGTTCTCAAGTGTTTCATCGCCTTGTTATTGTCGGTTTCTTTTGACCGTAAGGTCGGAGATCTACAGTGAGTCTCCTCCGCTACTGTAGGTAGTGGCAAGTCCTTACCACAACTTTTGTGCATTTGGGTACTCTGCAAAGTTATTCACGAGGTCCCTTTCAATAGCATCCAGGATCCACGAACACATAGTGAGATCTGTTTGCTCCCACTTTGGAGAGTTTGGATCTTGAGGGTATGGTGCTGGTGCTGGTGGTTTCTCGGTGATGTGATTTACTCGCCCCTTTCTGCCAATCGCCACCTTCATCAGCCGTGACACAACGGATAGTTTTGGCCATTGAGCTTCATGGTCATCAAGATGGTTTGATTGCCTTCAGGAATGGTCATTCCTTTGAGAATTTGTGCGATTTGATTCGATAGGTCACCCAAGGCTAGGCTTGTTTCTGCTGCCAGGGCGACCTGTTGATTCTTGTCGTCTCCTTTCATGATTCGTTCAGAGAGAAATGGTAGATGATGAAGCCTTGGATCGAGCCATTGGCTCTGATACCATGTCAAAATAGGTAAAAGAAATAGATAGTTGGTACCAAAAAATATCTTATATTTTCTTGTATGTTTACTATATGCTTTATAGGCAATGCCTTTACATTTAATATGGGTGGTTGAGGATTCGAATCTTGACGAAGATATATTGATCTTTTCCTCTTTTACAAAGTCAATCCCAAAATCTCCTCATTATTCTAACACTGATGACCAAGAAAAAACTACATTTACCTGCCCCTATGAAACAATTGAATTCCGCGGAATGCCATTTGGACTCTGCAACGATCCATCTACCTTTCAGAGGTGCATGACCTCCATTTTTTTATGACATGGTGGAGCGCATCATCGAAGTCGTTATGGATGACTTCTCTGTGGTGGGATCATCATTTGAAGGGTGCCTGAAAAATTTACAATTGGTGCTGACAAGATGTGAAGTTTCAAATTTAGTACTCAACTGGTAAAAATGCCACTTCATGGTACAAAAAGAAATTGTGATGGGACACAAGGTGTCAAGTTTGGGAATAGAAGTTGACAGGGCAAAAATAGAATTATTGTCAAACTGCCACCACCAACTTCTGCCAAGGGAATTAGAAGCTTCTTGGGCCATGCAGGTTTTTTACAGAAGATTCATTACAAAATTTTCATAACTCACCAGGCTACTATGCAAGCTACTGGAAAAAGATGCAAAGTTTGAGTTTGGGGATAACTGTTTGAAGGCATTCAATTTCTTGTAAAATAAGTTGACCACTACACCTATCATTGATACATCTGGCTGGAGTGAACCATTTGAAATCATGTATAATGCAAGCAACTACGCAGTAGGAACAGTTCTAGTCCATAGGAAAAGAAGAAAATTTCGCATAATTTACTATGCAAGCAGAACTTGAATGCATCTAAAATTAACTATGCCACCACAGAAAATGAACTGTTAGAAATGGTGTTTTGCATTTAACAAATTCAGACCCTACATTTTTGGAAGCAAAGGCATAGTGTATACTGATCACTCTGCTATCAAATATCTCATGCTGAAACAGGATATTAAGCCAATGCTGATCAGATGGATTTTGCTCCTACAAGAGTTTGATTTTGAAATCAAAGGCAAGAAGGGATATGAAAATGTAGTGGCTGACCACCTATCACGCCTGTAAAATCTTACTGGAGGTGATATAGACAAATTACCATTCAATGATTTCTTCCCAGATGAAAGATTGTTGGTTGTCCAATGAAGTACAGAGCCCTGGTTTGTAAATATTGCAAATTATCTTGCATGCAAGATTATTCCCTATGGATCATCATGGCAACAAAAGAAGAGATTCTTTTCCCAAGTAAAGTCATATTTGTGGGATGAGCCTGTATTGTACAAATATTGCTCGGATCAAGTAATTTGTAGATGTGTTCCAAACGAAGAAATGCAATCCATTTTAACTCACTGCCATGCCCTGGAATGTGGGGGATATTTTGGAGGCAAAAGGACTGCAATAAAGGTACTACAAAATGGATTTTATTGGCCTACACTATTTAGAGATGTATAGATGTTTGTGACCACGTGTGACAGATGTCAAAGAATGGGGCAAATCTCAAAAAGGAATGAAATACATGAGCAAAGTGTGCTGGAAGTTGAAGTCTTTGATGTATGGGGACTTGATTTCATGGGGCCGTTTCCTCTGTCTGTAGGGAAGAAGTACATATTGGTAGCATTGGATTACGTTTCCTAATGGGTTGATGCAATAGCCACACCTTCTAGTGATGCAGCGGTGGTGCTGGGATTTTTGCACAAAAATATCTTTTCAAGATTTGGAACACCCGAATGCAATGTAAGTGATGGATGATCACACTTCTGCAACAAATTATTTGAAGCATTGTTGAGAAAATATGGAGTTCACCATCACACTTCCTTAGAATATCATCATCAATCTAATGGCCAAGCTGAAAGATCAAACAGAAAGATCAAGATAATTTTAGAAAAAATAATGAGCACATCCAGAAACGATTGGACATTAAGATTATATGATGCACTTTGGCTTACGGGACTGCCTACAAAACACCCATTAGCATGTCTCACTATCGTCTGGTCCATGGAAAAAATTGTCACCTGCCTGTAGAACTGGAACATAGAGCCTATTGGGCCATGCGCAACCTGAATTACAGCATGAAGGCTGCAGGAGAAAAGGCTTCAGTTAAGTGAACTGAACAAGCTGATGAATGATGCATATGAGAATGCCAAAATTTACAAGGAGAAGACAAAAGCTTGGCATGATAAACACATACTCAGGTGCCACTTCCAAACAGGCCAGAAGGTACACTTGTTCAACTCCAAACTTAAACTATTTTCAGGAAAATTAAAATCCATATGGTTTGCACCCTTTGAGATCACACAAGTATTTCTATCTAGAGCCATAGAGATTGCTCATCCTGACAAAGGTACCTTCGAAGTGAATGAATCACTGTGCAGTTCAAGTTACTCCAGAACTCTGGAACTCGTATGAGCGTGTGTTTTCTACGATGCTCCGCAGTAAGTAACAGCTAACTCGACCTCGTTACTCCAGTATTCTTAGAGTTTAGCAAGCATGTTACCTAAGAAAGTGAAAACCACTAAGTCTGATGTTAGTGAAAAAATTGTAAATGCCATTGCAAATGATTTTTTCGATGCTACTGTGAGTGTATTGGATGTAATACGAGCAAGGAGTTTTGCTTCTGGATGCATGCCTACTATCAGGAAAGTTGTTAAGGATCGTTATTGGACTTAATTTGTTAGAACTCCAACTGAATACGCACCAAATCTGGTACGGGAAATTTATGCTACTTGGTTGTCATGAATGACTTCAAAGTATACGTTAGAGGGATTTGGGAGCTGTTTAGCCAAACAGATATCAATTAGATTCACAATCTTTTTGTGCCTGAGTAAAGATGAATTCTTGAAGTTCAATGGGAAGTACCCTGATCTAACTGATGTGGCTGAATATTTGTGTTCTCTGGAAATGACATAGATGTCTACTAGAAACAAACCAATTGAATTGGAAGTTAACAAGTCAGATTGTCGTTAAGTTATATAAAAAAAATTTAAGTTATAAAATTTGTTAAGTTATATAAAAAATTAGAAACATATATAAATTTTATTTAATAAAATTTATAAGTTATATAAAGTTTATAAGTTTATATAACTTTAAAATTTATATAAAGTATAAAGTTATATAAGAATTTTTTAACTTTAAAAGTTAATATAAATTCTAAATCATAAATCTTAAACCCTAAAGCCTAAATCTTAAACCTTAAACCCTGACATTATATAAATATATAATTTTAAAAACTTTATATTAACTTATAAACTTATAAACTTCATATAAACTTATAAACTTTATACAAGTTATAAACTTATAAACTTTATAAGCTTATAAGTTATATAAACTTTACATGTTTGTATAAAGTTTATAAGTTTATATAAGATTATAAGTTAATATAAAGTTTTTAAATTTATATATATAATGTTAGGGTTTAGGGTTTAGGATTTAAGGTTTAAGGTTTATAAATTGCAGAAACTTTATTAACTTTATCTAAACAAAAAAACATCATAAAAGAGAACTTGAGCTTAGGTATAAACTTTAACATTTGTAATTAAGTTGTCTAAATATCATTTATATTTTTATACATATGAATCAAAGGCCATATAATTCCCTTACCTTACTCACGTATTGGATAAACCTCTAGTCGTCGTTATTTTGATTCGTGCTACTCGTCGATGCTGTATCGAATAGATCTCCTTCGTCGTAATGTCCATGTTCTTGTGTTCAGCGTGGAGTAACTATCCGATCATTCAGGCATGTATAATATTCCAAGTTGAGCGGATGAATGTGTGAACGTCGGTCGTCTGGAATGTACCCTCCATTGCTAAAGGCTTGTTCTATTAGTGTTATGTCCTAAGGCCAATCACCTTAGGCCTATGTATTAACACTTTAATGTTGTATATATGATTGTAG
>JAOWBN010235851.1:0-12331 GCA_028565015.1 Pinguicula moranensis
CAAGCAAGGAGGTTGAGAGCCGCAAGTTTGCCACTAGGGCTAGCTTGACCCCGCGTCTACCTGAACCCGACCTATTTGACCCTCTCTCGATGCATCCATGATCAAATTACCATTCGCATAAACGTGCATTACATAATTTAGAATATGGTCAAAAAATTTGATTTGGGACATTCGAAGGTGAATGATGCTTCACATAGCAAATATTTTTTTTATAATAAGTATATTAAAAAAAATTGGGAGTGGGGTGGTCTACCCATCCGCCCTTGAATATGGCCTTAAGGTATCCTAGTATGCTATTATCATTTCATAATCTATAAACAACAAAATGTGAGTAAGAAATACCCCTAGATTCCCACAGATACTGTATTTACAAATCAATGATTCTAAGCACTTACCTAAATAATTTGAAACAAGACGAGGACATGACGGAGCAAATGTTTTCATCACAATTCACAAGCAAACATCTGATTTGCATTTGGGACTATTACTCCTGAGTCCTGCCCTTGTAATCGATCAGACATCCTGCGAATGAGAAATTACTTAGTCAAGAAGACCTCCACACTCGTTTTCAACGGGATTATGGGATTTGTATTTAGATTCTTGTCTCAATCAAGGTTCTTTCTATTTCTGTTTCAGGTAAATGGGTAATCTTTGGAGTTTCGTCTGCTTTTTTCCCTTTTAGATTTCTACGCTTTCTTTTATAACTCGAGCCTTTCGAGTGTGCAATCTGTATATCTTTGTTTCTCTTATGTTTCGCTTCGTATTTGCATTGATATATTTTTAGTCAATTGATAGAAACTGATTCAACCTGAAAAACCCTCATGCCCCACTTCTAAAGCTAAAGATAGATAGAAAAAGAAAGGAGAGGATTGGAGAGGGACAGAGCTTAGAGAAAGGGTTTCACCATTTGATATGTTCAAAGTGACTTTGCATTGTATCGAGGCGTCTTTTGGAAGCCATCAACACGAGCCATTGGATCAGACAGAGAGAGTGTAGATGAGATGATGCCAGCACATACGTGGAGTCCCGAGGTATCGCATAGTTGGGACCATTTGATCTCAAGCAATCGACGGTTCTAATTCAGCGATTCTAGTGTATTTAGGCACCTAATTTACAGGGGCAAATTGGACTTTTCACATAGTAAGTCAGGGGCATATGAGGTATTTCACAATTTTCACAATCTCCACCTTGAAAAATCTCATCAGCCGAGGTTTTATCAGATAAGAGTAGAATGAAAGAAGTAATATTAATCGTAGCAGTGAGTCTTTTTGATTTCCTTGCAACTCCACCCAATTCCTGCAGGCAATAGGATTCGTTCATCCCAAGTAGTTTCAAACTTTTACAATCTTCGTACCTAAATCTGCAGCATTTAAATCAGTATGTATCGTATTGAGTTCAATCAATTTTTCAGAAATAAGGTCACAAATGAAATGAAACTTAACATCTACATGTTTGGTTCATTCATGAAAACTAGATTTTTGCTCAAATGTATAGCAGATTGGCTATCAGAATAAATGAGGGGAACACAGTCGCATATACCAGACTCCTTTAACAGACCTTGAAGCCATAAAGCCTCTTCAAAACCATAAGCTAAAGCAACATATTCTGTTTCTATTGTTGAAAGAGTTACAATAGGTTGGAGTTGTGACTTCCAGTTTCCACAAAACAGGAAAGCATTACTAGTTGTTGATTTTCTGGAGTCTAGATCTCCAGCAAAGTCACTGTCAACGTATCCTTCAAGGTTTCTTTCATATTCAATTTTTCCGTAGCATAGTCCTAATTTTTTTGTCCCTATTAGATACCTTGCAGTCCATTTTAGAGTAGACCAATATTAAGGAGAAGACATGCATATACTTAAAAGTGAGACAACAAATGAAATGTCAGGTCTTGTGCTAACCATAGAGTACATAAAGGATCCATGCAAGTTAACATATGGTATGTTTTCCGTTTTCTCAAATTTTGAGGGAGAGTTAGGGCACTGACCTTTACTAAATTTAAAATTAGGAGCTAAGGGAAGACTCACGGATTTAAGACCATACATTTTAAATTTCTTAAGTCGTTTTTGCAAATACATGGATTGATGTAGTTTAAGGTTCCATATTTTTTTTATCTCTAAATATATTTATATTCCCAGAATTCTTTTTACAGGCCCCTAAGTCCTTCATTTCAAATTCACTATTAAGTTGTTGTTTCAATATATCAATTTCAGATTTGGACTTACTAATCAAAAGCATGTCACCAACATATAGTAGCAGAAACATAGAAATATTGTCAACATGTTTGAAATAAAGGCATGGATCATAGCTATTGCGCAGGAAATTCAGTTTTAACATATAAGTATCAGATTTTTTGTACCATTGACGAGGTGCATGTTTAAGGCCATAGTGATTTTTCCATTAGGCAGACATGTTATGGCTTTTCTCTATCTACAAAACCTAAAGGTTGATTCATGTAATTTTTTTTCTTTTAATTCACCATTTAAGAATGTTGTTTTTACATCAAGTTGTTCTAATTCTAAGTCAAAACTATTAACATAGGCAACCATTAACCTAATGGTTTTATATTTTGCAACAGGAGAGAATACTACATTATAGTCTGTCTTCTCTTTGCATAAAACCTTTAGCAACTAGCTTAGCTTTGAAAAAATGCAGAGATCAGATTTAGTAGCTCCTTCCTTTACTTTACATACCCTGTACCCACTTACAACTTACTATTTTCACATTCTTAGGTCTAGGCACTAGTTCCCAAGTTTCATTTTTACTAATGGATTTCATTTCCTCTAACATAGCAACCTTCCAATTTTCAAAATGGGCAGAATTAATAGCATCATTGTAGGTATCATGTTTAGCATAAAGCACATTATCAGCAATAGAAAAAGCAAATTCATCAAGTTCAACAAAGTTAGGAAATTTCAGAGACAATTTCTTTTCTCTAACACCTTTGTTTCTAGCTATACTATAAGGGATCTCAAGGGACTGTTCAAGTGAATTGTTTGAGTTTGAGGATCGAGACTGGTCAATTTGAATTTGACCAGGTTCAGAGGAAGACTGATTTGCATCAGTTTCCCTAGCAGACCCTTGTGACAGGGTTTCTCTACCAAACTCCACCTTGAAAGAAGCATCCCTATCCTCTTTTTCACCTGATATTTCTGCTTGATTACTAGATACACAGCAAAATCAGTTTCAATAAAGATGACATCTCTGCTTATAAGAATTTTCACACCAGGAACACTTCTATCCCATACTTTTCTGCTAAAGTCATCTATAATACTTATAAAGTACCTGCAACCCCCATGAGTAGGAGTAGCCTCAGGTCCCCAAAGATCAATAGACAAATATTCAAATACATGTTTGGAACAGTGGAAACCTTTCAAAAATTTAGTTCTATGTTGTTTTTCTAAGACATATGCTTCACAAAAGTCAAGTTTAGATATTCTAGTCTTAGCTAAACAACCAGAGGAGTGCATAATTGTAAGACCTTTTATGCTCATGTGACCGAACCTTAGATGCCATAATGTTGTATTCTCAGAGGTAGATGTAGCTAGTACACAATTATCAATCTGATCAATGTGATTTCCTTCACGAAAATATACCCTAATTTTCTTTTTGGTTGTTAAGAGGACTCTGTTTTCTTTACAGACACTTAATAAATCATTTTGGGCAGAGAACATGCAACCAGATTCTTCTAATTCCCCTAAAGAGATCAAATTTGTTTTTAAATTAGGAATGAAACAAACATCTGAGATACTAATGTGTTTTTCAGTGGATAGTTTCAAGTTTATTGATCTAGTTCCTTCTACAGTGTACTTAATATAATTTTCCATGTAAACAGTGTCTAACTTAGATTTACTCAAGTTTACGAACCAATCTTTACGAGGACACGTGGTAGGTGCACCTAGAGTCTAGTACCCATTCATCACTCACAGAATCATCACAATAGTGAGGGTTTCAGCTACATAATTAGATACAAAGAGAACTTAACTATCTTCTTCATCATAGTTTGATGCAACGACGTTAGATTCATGATTTTTAGATTGTTTGTTCTTTAACTTATAGTAATATTTGAAAATGTTACCAGTTTTATGATAGTAAAAGCATTCTCTTTCTTCTTTTTGCTATTTTCCCTTATCTTGATTTCTTTTATCATTTATAAAGTTCTTTTCATTTCTGGGATTTCTCTTATCTTCAGTGTGTTTAGGCTTGACATTCACATAAAAGGCACTAGTCAAGTTTATGCTATTTTTAATTTCTAATTCCCTATACTTAAGACCAGATATGATAACTTCTAGTTTAGGAACCACACCAGAATATTGTAAGACATTTTTTACAAACAAAAAGTCTTCATGCTGAGAATTTCACAAGATCTTAGATTGGCTTACATCATTCAATTCATGTTCAGTTCTCTTTAAGTTTTGATTTAACTTAAAAAAACTCATCTAAGTTTTCATCCAGTGACGTAGAGGGATCCATTCTGAAAGAGAATAAGGGACCTATAACTAAAATAAGATTTGTCACAATTTTAGATGCATACAGAGATTGGAGTTTATTCCATAATTCCATGAGGTTAGCTACTCAATTAGCCTTCCGTATCTCACTTTTTCACCCAATGTTGCCAAGAATCCGTTCGAGTTTTGCTGCAAATTTGAGATTTCACTATCACCAGGCTCTTATACCACTTGTTGAATCCAGATCTCAGATTTTAGTACATTGTATCACAAAAGAGTGTTAGTAACTTCTTGCAAGGTAAAATAAAATTAACAAAATGAAAATGAAATCGAACCAATAACACCATATCTAAGTCTCGTGGTTCACTGGCTCCTTGGATACCGACTACATCCACGTTGACCCTCGAAAAGAGTGCTCACTGCTTTGTTATTGAGGTAAATCACCGAACAATTACTAAATCTTACAAAGGTACCAAGAATATCTCGGATTCTTGGTCTAAGTGCACGAGCAAAGGACAAATACCCAAAAAAACCCTAAGATTCTACCAAATTCCAAAGGATACGAAATTCTCGAACCTCTGTTCGGAGAATATAACCGAAGTTTTTGGCTTCTAACAACCTTAATCCGGTGCACAAAAATGAACAAACGAATATCGAAGAAGTTTTTCAGGACAAAATCGAAGTGATGAAGCAAAATCGCCATCGGAGAGGATAGAGATTAGAAAAAGGGTTTTGCTGTTTGATATGTTCAAAGCGACTTTGCAGCATATCGAGGTGTCTTTTGGAAGCCATCGACGCAAGCCGTTGGATCAGACAGAGAGAGCGTGGATGAGATGATGCCAGCGCATAAGTGGAGTCCCGAGGCACCGCATAGTTGGGACAGTGATCCAAGCAATCAACGGCTCTAATTTTGTGATTCTATTTAGGCACCTAATTTACAGGGGCAATTTGGACTTTTCACATAGTAAGTCAGGAGCAAATATGGCATTTCACAATTTTCACATAGTACGAAAAGGATCTATGGTTGGTTATTCCTCTTGAGTTTTTTAGCGTTATTCACAGATTTATTTCTTCTTTTATGACCTAATCAAAGACCTTTTTAATCAAGACTTACTTTCAACAATATAGAATGATCAAAGACGTTTTTTTTAATCAAGACTTACTTTCAACAATAAAGAAATATGAATACTTGGTCTCTAAGTTGTGGAGATTGTGTTTTTTCATTGCTACAGGTATTTTGGCTAGAACCAATATGTGTGCAAAACCTGTGAATAAAACTGTTGTTGAGAATGGTGATACAAGCGACGACTCTGTCCTCACAACCACAGTGAGCGATTGGGAGGATTTGGGACCAGTGGTTAGACTTTCGTTTGACACGGGGAGGCCTGAATCCCTTCTGCAGCAACTTAAGAATGTCGTTAAGAAGAAAGAAGTCAAAATTGAAGAGCTGCAAGCTACATTATGAGGAATTTATCGTTGCGGTTGATGAGCTACGTGGAGTCTTGGTGGATGCCGAAGAGCTGAAAAGTGAGTTGTTAAGTGACAACTATAGGTTACAGCAAGTAGGCAGCAATTTACTCATGAAACTTGCAGGCTCCTAGAGTCTTATGCAATGAGGAAAAATGTTACCGAACCCATGAAGATGCCAAATACCTGCGTTAAAGTCTTGGATCTCTGCGTGAAGTGTAATAATCATGTCTCGGAGGGGCGGTTTTATCAGGCTTTAAAAGCTGTTGATTTGATTGAAAAACATTACTTGCAAAACATACCTGCTAAGGCAATTAAGCTGCTGATTGAGAAGATGATACCTATGCTAAAGTCTGTTATTGAGAAGAATGTGTGCAGTGAAGTTAATGAGTGGTTAGTTCAGATAAGAAGTGTTGCTGAAGATTTTCATAAGGCCAACCAAGCTTGGGTTAATCCAAGCTTGGTTGAAGGATTTAACGTACATGGGAAAACATTGAAGGTAAACTGATATATCTCGCTTGTTGTTTTTACATTGCTGGACATGCGAATAAATAGAGATTGTGCATCCATAAAATATGAGTAGTTGTAGTTCTTGATTGCTTCTGAGATTTGCTAGTTGGATGTCTTGATTATGTCTGAGACTTTATGTTGAATTGTGAACTTCTCATGTGGCAGTGAATGTGGTACTGAGATTTGTAGAAGATTTGTTTTTGACTTCTTCATCTATTTTGTTGTCTTCTTCTTCTTGGATTGGGCCTGATATGGCTGTAATAGGGTTAACAACTCCCCGCAAGTTGAACGTGGAATTATAAGAGCACGTGAAGCTTGGACCGAAAGAAAACGAAAAAGAAAATAAAGCCTCATACCGTTGCCGCTTCAGCTGACTAGCAAGGGATAACTAAAATTTAAATAACGGAAAGAAAATTAAAGGTCCAAACATATGAAGCCCAGTAGATCCGTGAGGCGCAGTCCAACAGGAAATTAAGTCCAAGAATTAATAATATCCAGCATCAGAAAATAAGTGAAGCCCATGAAACAAATTCGGCCCAACGGTATAATGAGGCCCATGAATTTGTAATCCAATCCAGCAAACTCGTTCTTATCTCGATCGTTCCAAAGAAAAGTCATGTTTTATTCTTCGCCATAATCTCGAAGGCATCGATCAAAATGGCCCCAAAGCAAGACTACAAGAAGCCCGCCGAGAAGAAAGATTCTAATATGAAGCATCCAGTGCCTTCGGAATGGTTGTTCACACAGATGTTCGCATAGATCTTTGTCTTTGAAAAGATCTGAAGATACCGCAAGGTTAGTGAAGAATCAGTTCCGATTTGAAGAGATCTGAAGAATGGGTTCCGATCTGAAGAGATCTGAGCATAAATCCACACGAGGAAGTGCTTCCTTGGTAGCCCACATGATTTTTCCGGACCTCGTTTCTTGATCTGGCTCATTTCATCTACCAGAAAGAATTATTGGTAGCCTGAATGACTAGTGCTTTTTTTCCTTCAATTTGTGGCACGAAGGTAGTTGGGATGATGGCTGTTGTGCCAAGTAATGGTGAAATCTAAGAAGGATTGCCTCAGGCCAGTAAACGGCCTTTTAATGCAGTAGCAAACGTTGGGAAGCTGATCTTTGGGAATTTGTTTGCGCTCAGATGGAGGATGATGTCATTTGTGGTTCGTCCGTTCATCCACATTCAGAAAACTCCTTCGTGTGCAGACTAAATGCATGTGTGGAACCTCCAAAAGCTTATCAGTTTGCACATCTAGCTAGTGAGCTACAAAGGTTGGTGGAGGTGCTCTGAAGCCGAAAATTGTGATTGTGCGGATGTTAACACGGAGGCACCAGTGAGGTGAGCAGGTTGGGGAAAGATTACTGATTTCTGTGTGCCAATTCAGCATTCTCGGGCTTCAACTCTTCAGGCTGTGTAACAGAAGAAGGATCAAAGCTCCCAGCACTTGTACCAGATTGATGAAACAAACCATCAGCATCAGCATTCCTTAGAGAATCATCAACATAGTACTCCGAACTTCTGCAACAATGGCACAGTGACACATTCCAGAAATCAGTAAGTTTGAAGGGCAGAAAGAAAAGAAATAATGGATTTACTGCTTTACCTAATTTCAGGTTGCCCAATTGATGGAAGATCAGGCTCACTATGTGTCTCTTCCAAGTTAGGCTTCACAGGCACAGACGCCATAGCACCAGAAGAGTATGTCGCGGTCATGCCAGATCCAAAACTGCCAAAGCTCAAATGGGAACAATCGGCATCACGCACTTGTAAGTGATCTGGAATTACAACTGAAGGTAGATGTCCCTCAGATGGCAAACCCCCATCATCCTTCTGCACACTCAAGTGTTGCAGATTTTGTGTGATAGAAGATACTGATGCACCAATCTGGTCAACTGCAATACCAAAAAGACTTGGTTAAAAAATGAACACCAAGGTTCTCGGATACTAAGTTGGTGTAAGAGTTGAACTTAAATCTGAGTATCTCCAGAAAGATTTAGCTTTAAGTAGCATATAAGCCATTGAACACACAAGAATTCAGTACAAGAATCTGACTTTAAAAAAAACATACAATACACAAGAATTCAGGTATAAACAGGAAACTGCAAATGATGGTACCTTCATGTGAACCACGAGACAGATGCTGGTACGTGCTCATATTTTCATATAAATCATTCTCAAAGATAGATGCATCCCTCAAACTATCATCTGGAATCTTCCTACCGGACATAGAATCAGATCCGACTTCAGTCACTCCAGAATGTTCAATGATATAATCCTCTTCTTCTTCCTCTTCTTCTTCCTCTTCTTCTTCCTCTTCTTCTTCAACCTCTTCAGACACAGAATGTCGAATTATGTGGTTGGAAAGTACAACGGACGTCTCTACAGGTTGCTCCCTGTCCAACATATACTCTGGCATAGATATTATTTTCGCGGTGGTTGGCTTCTCCATAGACGGCCACTCCTCGACAGGTACATTCTGGGCTGAAGAAGTTCCTGACTCGGAGTCTTTTAATGTATGGTCCCCAGGATATCTTAAATTATTATGTAGGATATGATTAGATGAGGATAGATTATGTGGTCTGCCCATCTTCACAATATCAGCCATGGACACCTGGCCCAGAACACTACCCCAGGCAGGTAAAGGCTGTACGCCAGATAACATTGCATCATTTATTCCAACTAATGATCCTTTATATTCAGCAGAAATACCATCACTGCAACATAACAGGCCGAAAGTAACAGAATGTCAACCATGCTAAGAGCTAACTAGTAAGAACCAGAAAATCATATGGATATACGGAGAGATGGGAAGTTTAGGGACTTGAGGGAAGTGAGAATGGGAAGCAATTGAACAATAAGGATGAGTTTAACTAAATTAAATGGGAAGGCCAGCAAAGCTGAACAGCATGTGCATCATGGAAAACAAATGACTAAGGTAAAGGTGAAATGTAATGACTGCATTAAGGTAATTCAAAGAAAAATGAATTGTTTCTCGAGCCCATTTCTAATATCAACTAATGTAAAGCCTTAATTATAGGCTGAGAAAACAATCAACAGATTCAACACATCCAAACAAACATAAAGTAGCAGGACATGATAGCAATGCTCAACTCCTAAAAGAATTTAGAGAAAGGGGCTATAAACCTAAAATACATAACTTCTATCAGAGTTAAGAGTTAAAAGATGGAAAACCTCGAAGCAGCAGGTCCTCTGCTTTTGACCTCTCCGGACATACCAGGCATTGGAGATAAATAACTTGCATATGGAGTTGATCCATTTTCTTTCTTGTGTAATGACTTTCCGGGCAAATGAGAAGAATCTGAGGGAAAAGAACAATCGCATTTCTTTGTTACAAAGTGTAGGAAGATATATTATATGCTACTACTTTACATATGATGCTTAAGCTACATGTACCAGAAGAGTTATAGAGTGTTGAACCACCACGGCCAAGGTATCGATCGCCACCAATCTTGCCGCCTCTACTTGAATTACTATGAGTGCTACGAGACCTCGACTCAGTGCTATCTTTACCCTGTGTATATGTGATAAAACAGTGTTCTGTGATCAGTTTGCTTAAAGCTAAGCCAAATCAAAGGTTCACAAACTGACTTCTCAAATCAAACACAATAAAAAGGGGAATGATAGAAGCCAGATCTGTAGCCTCCATTACTTTTGACAACTCAATCTCAAAGGACAGGAAAAAAGAAAGGTACTACACTGTTGCCTGATTTGAGTTGCCGATACAAGGTCTAGGAAATAATTTTCCAACAAAATAATTGTACAAGGCTATCGTAAGAAAGGATACGCTGGACAAAGGAACTCATGACTAAAATAAAAAATGATAAAATAACGCACCTCTTTCTTTTTTTCTCGTTTACTCTTCACCTCATGGAAAGGATCTAATAATTAGATTAAACATCAGTACATAAAAATCATTACCAAAAATTTTAAACAACTTTCAGTTTCAAAATGCACAAGTGAAACAATTTTCCACTTATAAACAACTGCGAATGCAGATAAATAGTTCAATTGTCCAAACAGATTGGGACACTACAAAATGATTCAAAAAGTAACAGAGGTTGAAAAAAGAATAAGAGTTAGATACAATCCAGTCAATGATCAGCCAGTGAATCAGTCTGAAGGAACTAATCACGATACAAATTAAAACCGCAAGAACCTTGCAATGTGAATGTTTTAAGAATGTGTAAACCATTTACAACACGAACATGAAAGACCTTAGAAATAACAAGTGGTAAGGAACTAATAACAAAGAAGACAAGTTATAAAAAATTCTACTTCATGGAACCAAGCAGACTCTGTTCCTAGTTTGGTGTCTCTAATGCAGCAACAAGCAGCCCAACGGCCACAAAGTTCAAAAAATAGAATTTGAGACATAACCATGATTACTTAAGCTACTCTTATGAAACACTAACCCCACTCCCATTAGATAATGCTGATATACATCTATATCAGAAAAACACACCACTTTTCAAGATTCATTATTTCTCACATAAAACAGAATAGAAAAGCTTAGTTTATTGGAAGTTTATTTCCTTTATTCTCTTTTGAAGATTTAAGCTCCTAAATAATAAGCAAAACACACAGTATAGAATAATCAAAAAAGAACCTCGAACTCTATTAATCGGACTAAAACTATAAACCCAATTCAACCTGTCACAACCCAATGATTAGGCAATATTCGTTACACAACCCTACGGGCTCATGCATATAATTCACCAATATTTGGCAGAAACTTTTCCTGGACAGACTCCGAAGAAAGAAATCCAAAAACAATAAATTAACAACCTTGCGATAGGAGACGATTAACTGCTTCATTAGGGTCCATATTGCACTCCTTGAGTGTAGCATAGATCTCCGCCTCCGAACAGTTAACTATCTCCTTCAAGCTGTGTACTATTTTCCTTGACCCCGTTGGGATGGGCTGTGCGCCGCCGCCATTGCCGGCCCCGCTTCCCCTGCTCGCACTCATCCTCTTGTCAAACAGATCTAACACAATCCTTAAACTGCAAAGCTAAGGCCTTTGCCTTATTTCCTTCAATCCACTGCTTTGCCCTTTTTCACAATTCAGAACAGAAAGACGAATATAGATAATTATAATCACAAGACGTGAAAAAACGCACACCCACGAACAGTAAGTACACAGTATCGGCAGCAGTTTACCAAATATATATATAACTATAAGTGGGGAGGAAGTGGGAAGATTTTCGCAAAGCTCCGCAGCAGATAGAAGAGATTTATCGTAAAACGAGTTCCTGAACAGTTACGGGAAACCCTTCGCTCTTTCGGATTTTAGTTTACAACTTCAAATGATAAACTTCTCTCGGGTTTAGACTTTGGAGAATATTGTATTGATTACTGGTAAAATTCAAACACAGATCATACATGTAAATTTGAATTTATTCTTTAACATGTTTTAGTAATGTTTTGTATCACTTTTTTTTTAGATTATTTTAAAACTCCACTTTCCATTTCTCTTGTCCTTCCTCAATCATATTTTTCTTTTTTACAACTAGGTAGGAGGTTATTTTTTTTCCACTTCTACTTTTAATGGTAATTTTATAAAAAAATTAAAGTTATCATACCAAATTTAACTACAAATACTATTTAGAGGGTATTTTGTGTAGCCTTTTTATACTTATAATTGGCTTATAAGAATTTTTTTTCAAAAAATGAGAAGTTATTTTTTGAAAAAATGTGCTTATAAGCCAATTATAATTATAAAAAGGCTGCGCAAAATAGGGGTTTAATCATCTTAAAAAATTTAATTGCAAATATTTTTCATAACTTTTTTAATTTTTTTTATAGTTCTATTAAATACTAAAAAATTATTAATTAAAAAAAAGAATTATTAATAAAAAAGCGAAAGAAAAAGTAAAATAAATAGCAAC
>JAOWBN010235862.1:0-12330 GCA_028565015.1 Pinguicula moranensis
TTCCAGCATAAATCGTGCATATTCGGGAAACTTACCTTTATAACCCCTCGGTCAAAAGAGGCGTTTGATAACCCCACATAATACACACTCAGTACCCAGAATTATGAATATCTTAGATAACTGAATTAATACTATATGACTTTGCCGATGACACAAACACAATACATCCGGCAAGTCAAATAGGTCGAGTCCAATATTCATGTACCACGTACATTCATATTTCATGCGATTAAACAAATACCACGTATCAATGATCTGTGAAACATGATCATGCATTAATCCACATGCTAGTCGATTTAGTTATCTAGTTGTTCCCTTACTAATGACTTTTAAGACTAGGGACTAATTTAGGGTTTGATAAAATTATGGAGTTTCACAATTTGAGCCCACTACTCAAATTATCCATAATATACCTATCAAAAACTCAAGGAACATAATAATTTTAGTCATCCAGTATACATGAAACTAACAAGAGCCCAATGCTCTAGGTCACATACCTAACAAGTAGTTCCTCTTATGCGATACATAGGAACTCATCTCTCGAATCTCATGCCTAAGTATACCAATAATTGATACCTCACAAAATCCTCTCTTAGTGGGTTCGCACTCATCTCTCGCATCTCATGCGGCCTACTAAGAGGCTTTAATCTCATGAAATCCACACACAGTGGCACCTTTCTCATTAACACTCATCTATTGAATCTCATGTTCATGGTACTTGGTGTTAGTTTTACCATCTCTAGCTAGGTTTTCATCTCTCGAATCTCAAACGAATCCTATCTACTAACACATGCTAGTTAATAATGAAGTGCAATAAAACCAAACAATTTCAACATCTTATCTAACAACCATTCAAAACAACTCCCAAAAATACACAAAGGACTACATCACGCCCTAGAATATGGATTTAGCTCATGCTTGATGCACGAGCTTCACAAAGACAAACAAATTTGGAGTTCATAGTTCAAGGAACCCCTATGGTTGAATAGTGGTGTCGCGAGAGCTCCTCCCTTCCCCTCTTCAAGAGTTATCGAGTGTCTTCCTATCTTCGATCCCCTACTTCTTCTCCAAATAGTCTTCTGAACAAGAAAACCCTTTTTCTTCCTTTTGATGGACGTGATCGTCTCTTTTTCTAGTGACAAGATCGTTGGCTTTCAAGAGAAGCTACCCGGGAGATATTTTCTCCTAAGGGTAAACTTGTTCTTCCACTATTCCTTTTGCACGTAAATGATTAGGTGGTGTTCAGGTTGGAGTTGCAACCTGTGGGATTTGAGGCCATGACCTTACGATTATTGTCATTCATCCTTTATTTTCGTCTTTATGTGACACATTCATTGAAATCTTGCAAAACACAAGAAAAGAGGTATGATATGCACTTTTTTCTTTTGAAGATTCACGAGATCTAAGTATAAAAGTTACATATAAGTTTGTACATAACCCACTTATCAACATTCCCAAACTTAAACCTTTACTTGTCCTCAAGTAAAATTCTAAAACTTATTAAGGAACCCTCTCTCTTTTTGGATAAATCCTTATGCAAAGAGTTTTGCAACCACACAGAATACTTGGGAATAAATGCATCAATACATACAAACACTTTACTTAAGGAGAATTTGCTTGTTTTGAAGAATTTCGCAAAGTGGCATATGGGTTCTATGTTTTGGGTGAACTTCTCCGTCTTAGGCCCGTGAGTTAAATAGTATTCCTACTAGACCCATCAACCTTTTTCATCATCCTCACTTTTTTTCATGCCATGGCTGGCAGCGATTGAGATAGAATTTATTTTTAAGCCCACAAGTATGCTCTTTACAAGATTTGTACAATGAATTTTTAGAGCACTAATTCATACATTCTGAGAGCATTTATTTACATAAGTGATGTTCTTTCCTTTTCTTTGCTTTCGGAGTAGCATTTTGAGCTTTGAGTGCATGTATATAGAAATGCCTAGCTACTCTTCACAATACATACAAAAAAAATGATTTGTGCTTTTGGCTATTTTGCTTTTGCTTTTTCCTATCCATAACTTATCCCGAATTTGTTTAGGCTCAGAGGGGCTACATCTAGTCGAAGAATCCCTCAGAGTTTCCATCCAACCTTGAACTTCATTCAAACTGTTTCAATTCTACTAGTCCCCACAATTCTCCACTCGCTAATTCTTATTTACCATGTTCTTCCTCAAACTCATGGCATAATGTGTAAGATGTATCATTCTCAAGTAAGCATGATGCACCGTAACACCTAACCACGCCGGGAAGCAAAATGGCTTAACGAAACAATTCACACCATAAATCAAAACAGATTGTCCAAACCAAATTATATCAAAGTCCAAGCAACGAAACGAAATAGTTCAAAATAGGATAAAGTGGTTTAACCAATGAGCAGATTTACCAGATGAATCAAAACGCGGAAAAGTTTAAATAATGCACCTCTTCCCAAACTTAAACCCGGCACTACCCTCAGTGGAGAGAAAAGATAATGCAATAAAAATATTACTCCCCGTAGGCAGCTGGTAGATCTTCAGTCAGATCTAGATAGATCATCTTTAGAAGTTGAGAACTTGTCCTCAGCCTCACTCTCTTCTTCGTCTTCAGCAGCAGGATGTTTTGGTGTGATTTTCTGTAGAGCTGGGGACAGCAGGCTGACAAGAAATTGGATCCCTTGTGTGCCCGCCATTAGAACAATATTTGTATGGATGACAAAGCAGCTAAGCACGTGATCCATGACCACTCTCTAGTTGTCCTTCGTGGAGGCATGCATTACTTTTGGGGCTGCACTTGGGATCTGCAATTTAGTAATACGGGGTACTAGCTGGTGTAGGGGAGTTCTACCTTTTCGCTTGGAACTGGCTAGTATAGGACGGACTGGTGTGGGATGGATGGAGGGCTCTGGGATGTCTACGGATTGGCTTCTGATCCTCTCTTAGTATGCACCTAGTTTAGACAACAAAAGGGCCCCGATATTCAAAGAAGTTGGTGTCAAAGTCTCTTCAGGTGGCACAGGTACACCTGCTTTCAGGCATAACGCCGTGACCAGAGATGGAAAGTGAAGGGAACTGGAACGTTTTTCCAAGGCTTTGAGGTGCTCCATGATGTCCTTGTAAATAATATTCCCACATCAATCGTCATCATAGTCTCCATGGCATAGATCAGCAATAGTCTTTTTAGCTTGGCGTCACAGTGTGAGCTGTGGGAATCATTCTGGTGCAAATGAACATGTGTCACAAAACTGTGTTCGAGTGGCAGTCGGCCTTGGTGACACCCAGTTCAACGGACTTTACCCCTAAAGACTGCTTGCATTTCATGAATGGGGAGCACAAAAATTGAACCGCTTCTTTCAAATTGTTTCTTACCTTATCATAAGTAGATTCTCCTGCCCCAAATTAGAGATAGGCAAACGCACGGGTTGCGGGCTGGAAAATCCAGCCTGACACGCGCACGTTTATAAAATGTGCACATGCCAAAAAATGCACATTTTTTAAACGTGCGTGTCGTGTCGGGCCAGCCCGCGTGCAAATGGATCACGCACGTTTGCACGTTTTCTATTATTTTTTTAATTTTGTTGTTACTATTTAATAAAAATAATAGTGTAATTTCAATGATTTTTTGTAAAAAAGTGGCCGCACGCCAACCCGCACGGCACGTACGATTTGCGGGCTATATTTTAAGCCCGGCATGCGCACGTTTTGTAAAACGGGCGGGTATTACACGTACGTTTTTTGAAAAAAAAATAAAAAATTGTCACGCACGCACGTTTTAATGCGAGCGGTTTAGGCACGTTTGCACATTTTTTTCGTGCGTGTCGTGCCTTGCATGTTTGCACGCACACGTTTGCCTGTTTCAAATCAGTGAACGTGTGAACTTAATTTCACACATTTACCGTGCCTATTTGTATCTTTAAATCACTTTGAATGAATAAGAACTCAATATTACTTTCTAATACAACATGTAGGCTTGTACGCGCCTTCATCCATCATGATTCATGAATGTGACTTTTAGAGGAGTATTTCCACATAAGCCTGAATTTTCCGCATGAGTTGGGTAACTCTCAAATATGAAAACAAAAGGTTGGCGAATGTCGAGTTAACTGGGATGGAATGGTATTAGAATATAGATAATTAAGAAAGGAGTATTAAAATCTGTGTAAAAGGAAAAGAAAAAGGAAAGCATGAATGATTGATTATTTTCTTAATTAATTAGTCGTGCATGTTGACGTGGTACCCGGACTAGTAAAATATCTCCGATAGATTCATCGGCGATCCATCTAGACTGACTGGCGTTCTCCTCCACCCGGGCAGGGTGGAAAGATTGCACGCACCGCACGCACCGCAGCTCCACCGTGCTGATCTTCTTCATCTGCCTCCAGTACTCGCCTTACAGAGTAAACGTGAGATTCTTATAACCATAAGAAAGAATTTCGTGGGGAATCCCCGGTAACATCTTCAGGTGGCGACAGATTCTGGTGAATATGGGACGTTAACTGAATATCGCGGGGCAATTCCCTTTGAGGAATCGATTCCAAAAGTTGAAGGAAGATATCCGTTGGGTACATGCTGCGTTTCATACTTGTAGAAGGAAGGGGCGCGAAGGTGAACAGAGTGGAGCAACCGTCGGAGGAAACAACGTCGGATGTCATTGAAGATTTTCTTGAGGTTGTTAGGTATGACGATATCGATTATTTGACGAGCATAGCATCTAGTGGTGTTTCTCTGGATTTAAAGGACTCACAAGGATGCACAGCCCTGCATATGGCTCCAGCAAATGGGTATCTTTATATGGTTGAATATCTGGTCCATAATGGAGCGGATGTCAATGCGTGTAACGTGGACAAAAAATACACCTCTTTATCTGGGTGGGGCGGTGCTTTGTGGAGAGAGAACTCCTAATTTAGAAGTAGATTGCTCTGCAAGAAAGGTGATTTTAAGATTTCTATGTTCCAATTTGGTGGCAGCCGGCAGGTGGAGTAATTGGAAAGAATGCAAATGTAATATCTCTTGAAAAAGAGACCGGCGCTTCCATAAAATTTTCATCTCCAGTGTCTAGATCCAAGGAGCGTGGTGCAGTTTTCTCTTCACTGGAGAACCCAGATGCATTCAACTCGCTTGCACAAAGTGCAATTATCCAAGTTCTTGCAAGATGCATAGAGGTGGGACTTAACCGTGGGATGGTATCAAACTTAGGTAATGGGGAGAGAGTGTCTGCTAGAATTCTGGTTGCACTGAACCAAATTGGTTTCTTGCAAGATGAAAGTGGAAGAATTGCTTCAGACATAAGTCTTACATCAGGCACCAACATAAAATTAATATACTGTTAGACAAAATATGTAGTCTAATTGATCACCCTGACTCTTTTGATAAATTTAGACCTATCAGTCTAAGTACGGTGGTCTAGAAGGTTATAGCAAAGGTATTAGTGGCAAATCTTATCAGAGAAGAACAAGGGGCTTTTCTATCAGATCGTACCATCTTTGAGAATATTACCTTAGCACAAGAAATGGTGCATTCATTGCACAAAAAACAAAAGGGAGGTAATGTGATGATTAAATTAGACATGTCCAAGGCATTTTATAGGATAAACTGGCAGTTTTTGGAAGAGGTATTGAAAGTAAAAGGTTTCAGTGTTGCCTTAGTCCAGCTTATTATGAGATGCATAAGAGGACAGTGGTTCTCTGTGCAACTCAATGGGATCTCACTAGGCTTCTTCCAGTCCAGGAAAGGATTGAGACAGGGGATCCCCTTTCTCCCTACCTCTTCATTCTGGTTCAAGATGTTCTCTCCCAGGCATTACATGAAGAATTCAGCAGAGGCAGCATTGCTAAGTATCATCATCCAGTGAGTGCCCCATTAGTTTATCATCTAATGTATGCTGATGATATACTTCTTTTTTCAGAAGGAGATAGAAGATCTATGCGGCCACTAATTCAGATTTTGGATAGATACTGCAAGTGGTCAGGGCAGGAGCTATGCAAAGCAAAATCAGCACTTTATTTCTCAAGACACATAAGTGAGGCAAGAAGATTCAGAATCAAACAAATGACAGGATTTAGGGAAGGAAGCTTTCCCATGGTTTACCTAGGAGCTCCCTTGTGTTCTGGACGGCTATGCAGGCTGGCATTAGAGCCTTTGTTGATCAAGATCAGGCAAAAGCTAGCGGGATGGAAAAAGAAGACTGACTCAGGGAGGACGTCTAATTTTGATCAAGCATGTAATGTCTAGCATGCCTGTACACATCATGTCCTGTCTCAAGCTCCCTCAATGGGCTATCACTAAAATCAGAAGGCTAATGGCTGATTTTTTCTGGGGGACCTCGGATGGAAAGAAAAAAACTACATTGGATGAGGTGAAAAAAGCTATGCAAACCCATCTTGGAAGGTGGACTTGATGTGCGAGATCTTGAGGATGTCCAAAAAGCGCTTGGGATGAAGCTATGTTTCAATCTCATGACAGAGCACAATCTATGGAGAAAACTCCTCATGGCAAAGTACAATAGACTAGAACCATTCATGATGAGGGAAGTTAAACCCACTGACTCGAGGTTATGGAAGCACATGATGGATAGAAGACAGGAAGTTCTAAGTAATATTCATATTATTTTTCGCAGAGGAAACTCCAGTTTTTGGTTTGATAAGTGGCTAGCCTCAGGAATTTTGGCACTAAGGGTTGATCAAGTTCACAACAGTGCTGCCACCATTGCAAATTTCACTCAAAATGGCCAATGGAATACGGATTATTTGAGACATGTCATAGGGACAGCAAATGAAACTGAAATACTGGCGATTAAACCACCTTGTCCATAATCTGGGGATGATGTACTCATCTGGAAACCTGATCAGAGGGGTTTTTTCACAGTAAAATCAGCATGGAACATAATCAGAGAAAGATCTGCAGGATTAGCAGTTTATGAGGCCTCTGCTCATGGAAGGCTTGGCCTGATTGTCTACCCACAGATAAGAACATTAGTAGAAGGGGAATTCAGCTAGCTTCTTGCTGTCAATGCTGCAGACACCGTTTTCCAGAAACAACTGATCATGTTCTCTTGGATTCACCCCTAGCAAATAGCCTTTGGAACAATGTGGCACAACTGATGGGAGTAAGTTTTGCAGGAGCAAATGGCTAGAAGACAAGAATGCTTCAGTGGAAAATAATAACCATAAAAACAGGACTACAGGGTTTTATATCCTCATTGATCCCTCCATTACTAACATGGAATCTTTGGCTTTGCAGGTACAGATCAAAATTTGAAGGAAAGAAGCAAAGTGCAGAGCAAATATGGAGGGTAATCAGGAGTACCATTCATTCTTTATCTACCCTAACAAATCTCTCCTTTAAACTGCAGGTACAGGATGACCAGCTAAGGAGAATTGAATATTCCCATCAAGATTAAGCCTCTAGAAAGCTTCAAGATTGTTCAGTGGGAAAAGCCAAAGCAAGGTTGGGTGAAGCTGAATTCTGATGGTAGTTGCAGTGGTAATCCGGGTCTCACAAGTGGAGGAGGGATTACAAGGGATGAAAGAGGAGACTGTCTCGCAGCATTCTCCACACATTTAGGTGAAGGCACTAATAATAGTGCGGAATTGAGAGCTGCCACTAAAGGCTTGAAGATATGCAAAGATAAATGATGGTTCAACGTGATCCTTGAAACTAACTCTTTACTGTTAGTTAACTGGATCAAATCAGATTCCCGCACTCCCTGGTATCTCTAGGATTATTGCGCGGAATTCAAAGCACAGGCACAAGGCCTCATGCTGGAAGTGAAGCACTTATATCAAGAAGGAAATTCTATTGCTTACTTACTAGCAAAACAAGCCATGACAGGAGCCACATCAATTTTCTGGGGCAAGGAGGACCTGCCAGCCCGAGCTAGAGGCATACTTCGGCTAGACAAAATAGGTCTTCCAAACATCAGGTTTTGTTAAAATTCAAATCATCAAATTTGAATTAGCCACTCCCTCCTTGTAGGGGATACTGTTGTTAGAATGGAGGCAGAATTAAAGGCTTTAGCGACTTTTTGTAAAAAGGTTTAGGCCCCCACCTAAAGGGGGTCCTGTGAATAAATGATGGAAGTTTAACTAAAAAAAAAAAACTTTCAACAGGATGCTCATTATAAGAGAACTTAGTGATCCAGGACTCTCAAGTTGGATGGAAGTTTTAAATGTCCAGAATTGGTTAGAAGAAACGACTTTATACTTGAACTGACAAAAGAAATCATTTGAAAACATGATAATATTGAAAAATTTCATGACAAAAAACAAAGTCATTGAGCAGTTTGATTCAATATTCTTAAAAAAGTTAGCAACAAGAACAAAATTAGGAGGAGATTCATTGTGTCTTTTACAACATGGTGGTAAAGCAACTATATTGCTCAAGAAACACCAAGTAACAATCTGGAGTTCAAGCATCAACTTATTGGCTGCAGTTGCACGCGGACTTCTTTCCATACAAAAATAAAATTTCAAGCTTGGGCATACAAATGCTTTATGGCGAAGCCAAATTATAATTTTAACATATAAATTTCATTTGAGTAGAATATTACAAGCATCATGTTACAATCTAGATTAAAACAAGGCCAGGAATCTCTGTAGACTAGTTTTTTTGTCTAACATAATTCCCTCCCATACCAACGATCACATTTTTTATATTTCGACTGAGCGGTGCCAGATTGCATGCTATCTTATAGAGAACATACTTTTTATAGTGTGGAGCATCTCTATCCAGTCGAGCAAGAGTCCCTGCCAAAATGGAGACCTGCAGGTTCACAAAAAAGTAAATATCTACAAAACCAAGTGAATATTTTAAACTATTTTACATGCAAAATGAGAGGGAATAAATCAAAAAGATTGGTCCAGTACACAGTTGTTAAGAACCTGAACCGAAAGCTATTATGTCTACATGAGGACTTGGTTTCAATATCACCATCATAAAAAATAATTATGAGTATATCAAATCTAATTGCAAAAAGGTTTGTGTATCATCAGCTCTTTTTATGCTGTTAATTCATTAGAGTAAAATACACGAAATATGTACCTTCTCTCCACTGTCATTCCCAACAACTCTAATTTCAAGCCCCACACATGCAGCCTCCGGTGCTAGAGGAATCTCCTCATAGCTAAGGAATTGTATAGCAGCAGGGTCATAACGAAAGAAGCCAAAATCATGAACCTAAGAAACAGAGAATCAATGGGAATTTACAAACTAGATTGAATAATCTACAATTCTCCAGTTTAAGGGGAACGATTAAACATGTTTTAAGCTTAAGAAAGTACTTGCAAACTGTATGATTAGGATAAGAGAGAAGCAAGTTCAAGTTGTCTTTTGCCTGACAAGGACAATCCAACAAAGAGCTTAACCTTATAAACCCACCGCAATTTGCTAGATTACAACGAAAAGCAATTATTAGTTCAAGATGCATTTCCTGATGAATTTGCAACACATATCAAAATCACAGAGAACCCCTTGAAGTCAAGTCCTTGGTTCGGAAAACTAAGAAAACAAAGAACCACATCACTGACTTCATATATAGCAATTCTGAAACAAGTAAAAACCAAATCATACGCGGTAATATATGATAGTCCGGTTCATTAAGCCCCAATGGCTTCGTTATCAAGAATTTTCCATTAGTAAATCTGTCTACATTCTCATTAAATTTATAAGATACTGAGAGTTGCTATTGGCTAAAAGATACGAACTTTAAGAAGTAACCAACTCATGAACCCAATCTCAATGGGCCTTAATATCAATGCTTACAACAACAATGAGGAAACACAGGCAATCGATTATGAAATGCAGCTGGCAATTACTCATGAGAAAAAGGACAAAAGGAAGGTAGCAAGACAAATAGTGACAACTAACAGGGTCTCTATATATCGGATAGATAGGAATTTCTTCTCGGTTAACAAACATGGCTTCCGCAACGACTGGCCCTATATCAAGAAACAGCAGTGGTCATTCACCTACTTATAAGAAAATAAAAGTGCCATCATAGGTAAAAGAAAGATCAAAAAAATTATTACCAGGCTTGACGACATGGCGGTTAGTGAGGATGATCCCGCGGGACTTGTCAACAACAAAGCCAGTGGCGTATGATGCACCGGCCGACTCGGTGTCAAATGCACGGCAAGCTGTTGTGCGGAGGACGACGACGGCGGGAACTACCTTGTTGAGTGCCTTCCGCCAGTCCTCGGTTGTGGCTTGATTCTCCTTGAACGGAGGGTCTATCTCCATGCTCAGCTCCTCCTTCATGCTCGTTTCCATCCCCGCCAACGCCGACTCCGATCCCAACCTCTCCATTTTAGTTTCCAATCCCAACTCAAAATGGCAAAAAAAAACGTTCTTTAGCAATTCAATCAAATTCTCTCCCCTGTATCACAACGAATTGAGGTAAAATAAACAATCTCAGGCTGCCAATTGACTGTGAAGAAATCAAAGATAGACAGCATATTCCTGCGACTGCACCGGGTATGTAAATTAGTATAGCTATCGGTGACTAGGGTGGGAAAGTTGCTTTATCGATTCTTTTCTTTTCTTTTTCCCAATCTGAAGTCAAGGTCAAATTTCTCAGATAAGATGATTTTCATTTAGAAATAAAAGTTTAAATTTTTTTTGATAATTTTCAAGAGTTAAATTAATTTATTAATTGTTTATTAAATTGCATGCATTGCATTCATATTTTAAGTAAATTGCATGTTTTCAGTTAAGATCAATTTATTTTTAACATGTAGTTTTTAAATTTATTATCGCGCTACTAATTTCATTTTCATAATTGACTTAAATTGTACTATTTTCAGAAGTCACTTTTTGTGGTAAAACAATACATTTTTTTCCCATTTAGGTTTCTAAAAATAAGGAATTTTATTATGATCATAATTAAAATCGAATATATATTTGAATTATGATATTTTATAGTCAGTCAAAACCTGAACTAAATAATATATAAACATTTTAAATTATTCAATTTCAATACAGTTGGTTTTGCCGACAATTTTTTTCTCATCCCTCTCTACAAATACCCCAACTTTGAAAGAAAAACAAAGAGCAAACCACTCAGGGTCAGTTTGGTAGTCGGGCATGAATAAGCTAGGTTTGTGAACTACTGTGGAGCTAATACAGATAGGTACGTTTGGTAGGAGACATTCAATTTTTTTTTTGTAGTTGGTTTAGGGTATTTGGTATTCGTTCCTCAAAATACGGATTACTCACTTCTACATGAATTATTAACTTAAATTACTAATATGCCCTTACTTATACTCTATTAAGTAAAAGGAAAAAAAAACTACTTCAATTTTATTTAAATTATTATATTTATTAAATTTTATTTATTGATTATTATATTAATTAATTTAATTTATTAAAATTATTATATTCTTGAAAACTTCTTTTACTTTCTCGTGGGTCAGTTTCGGGGCGATTGACTTCGCTACTGACAAAAGAAGAAATTCTAGCTTGACTTTCCAAAACTAGTCATTTCATTCAGCATGTTTCAATTCGTGTAGTAAACGTAACTCTTACCATTAGACTTTGACTTCACTTTCTCTTGTATAACCAAGACCACTTGCAGCTGATAACTTTCTTATCCGAAGGTAGTTTACTTGCTTACTTGTTAGAGAGAAGAGGATGTTTGTGTATGGATGGAACTAAGAGCTTAGGGGGAAGAGGTAGGACTAGACAAACAAGCCAGCCATTAGCCCTATGTAAACTAGAGTATGGAAGTGGAACTCAATCGGTATGAACTAACCTCAACTACTCATTCTATCTATTGGGGTTTTCCTTGCCGCATTTTCTTTGATCTAGCGTACCCCACCTGTAACTCGGGATGAAATACATTTTCTTGCCTTAGAGGCTTGATGAAATGAACCTTTAACAGCAAGCAGGGGCAGAGACCGCTGGGAATTTAGGACAATTCACAACGGAAAGGGCGCCACTCGGGGGTTTCTGAAGAGACACCATTCACGTAAGTCGCATTCCTCCATCCATGAACGGATTGACCCCCCGCTCTAGTATTATCATACCAAATTGAGCTCAACTGGGCTTCTAGGCAAGCAACTTTAGTGGCCTTTTCGAGAATCTTTCATTTTGCGGGAAAATATTGGCTTGTTTGAGAGCCTTTTGAGGGTTGTTCTAGATGGCTGATATCCGAATTCTATGTGGAACTTTCCACCTCCGGATCGATGGCCGGACCGGGAGTGTGGAGAAGGGGAAGACCAGCTCGCCCTCATCTGGAAGTATTGCACATCCCTCCTTCGAACTTGACTTCGGAGGCGGGAAAAAGAAGACACAGGATTGAGAGGCGGTCGATCGGGGAATGGAGTAGGCGGAAGAAGAGGATAAGAGGCAGGAGG
>JAOWBN010235873.1:0-12330 GCA_028565015.1 Pinguicula moranensis
ATGCTTGATGAGAGCCTATCATCCCCTGAGAACACTTTGAGCGTGAGCCGGGTGAAGCGAAGGAAAACAACTGCTGCCAAATTTGCTACCTACAGCATAGTACTGGAGACCTTATTGTGAATGTCGAGCAAGTGTGCGCGTATGTTGCTAGCCTCTTTTCAAAGCATGCACATGTTGTGGAGCGGGAGACAAAATTGGAGAAATTGACAAGGCTACTTAATGATTTGAATGTGTATACTGAAATAAATGGCATGGCTAGTATTCATTTGGTTGAACATTTGATGATGAGCGTAGGGCAATATCTATATTTGTATAGCACAGATGACGACGGGCGCGCATAATATGTTCGGTTGTACACTGATGGGAATTTTGCGTAGTTGAAGAACTCTGGAACATGGCAGTTTATTTGTGCTTAGTCTCGTTCTGGTACTCAATGATTTGAAGTTGTGATGTAAGGTTAACTTGTTTGCTTGTTTTATGATGGGGTCTGTTTTTAGTCGTTTTGGTAGTTGGCTTGTTGACTTGTTTCATGTTGTATCATTTTAGTCTGATGGATGGTGCAACTTTGATAGGCGGTTTTAGTATGATGGAATATATTTTGTTATGTATGATTAAGTGTGATGAATGATGGTACACTGAACAATAGAAAAACAATATTAGTCTGATGAATGATGACAAGTCTGCTTTAGTATGATGGAGCATATTTCATGTTGGCTTGTTGACTTGTTTTAGTATGATGGAGTAGACTGAACAACAGAAAAACAATATTAGTTGGCTTGTTGACTTGTTTCATGTTGTATCATTTTAGTCTGATGGATGGTGCAACTTTGATAGGTGGTTTTAGTATGATGGAGTATATTTCATTTTTGTATGATTTACAGGTACATATCTAATATGCAAATTGATAATCTACATGAAAACACACTATTCATAATCTGTGAAACCACGAGACACTAGAATTGCATTGCCAAAACTGTCTGAATCAAAAATAATGGTACATATCTAATATGATAGATCTTCGCTTTCAAACATCATTTGCAGGTACATATCTAATATGCAAATTGGTAATCTACATGAAAACACACTATTGATAATCTGTGAAGCCACGAGACACTAGATTTGCATTGCCAAAACTGTCTGAATTACAAACAATGTACAAATGGAATAACAAACGCAGATTTGTTACATTCATGGCTACACAAAAGGGTCCAACCGCAGCTGGTAAAGCAAACAACATGGAATATGAACACTATTATGCTTCAACATCACAAATACTAAACATAAGAATTCTAAACATGGAGCAGCATAATCTTAGTACGCTGAACAACAGAAAAACAATATTAGACTTCAACAACAGGAACAACCATCACCATGAAACACAAATTCACCAAGTACGCATCATGATCATAGTACTCTGTGCAACACAACTATTAAGCAGATCCAGAACACTTAAGCATCATGAATTAAAAATTCATCAAGTAGCCATCAATATCAAAACAAAAGATTCATCAATTATGAGATGCTTTTAACTTCAACTAACAGAAATTTTCGTCAAGGCTTAATGACAATAATCATCCACCGAATTCAAATCATTGTCTGACAGCTTAGAGTAATACAACAATACAAAATACTTGACTAAACATTCGAATACCTTAAAGATCTAGAATACTATGAACAGGTACATTGGATAGTGCAAAGGCTGAAACTAAAAGGCAACACTTGCCATGCTCAAGGATGCACACTACGTCAAATAATTTGTGACCCAATCGTGATTAAGGGTAACAGACGTGATGCAAGAAGGGTCTTCTTCCACAGCAAATAGGCGTCTGTTCAGTCTGCTGTTTTCCTACAAAATTTGATCCTCCTCATCACTGTCTCTGTCTCGAAGTATTATGGGATTTGTCTTCATATGGCCAGGTATAGCAGCAATGTTCCCCTCCGCCGGTCGCCAAAGGGGTTCTGACGCAACAGGGGGGCGCAGGGGATACTTCAACCTAGTGGGTGGCTTCACGAGGCGACGGCGACGGGCAGCCGGATTCAAACTCTCCATGGCCACGGATGCAGAACGCAGTTACAACAGGGAATAAACGAGAGGAGATAGCAGAGGGGAAGACCGACAGACGGGAGCTAGGGTTTTACATTAGATTTTTTTTTTTCGAAATTTATATGTATTAATAGAGGGTAGTTTTGTAATAAAACAATATTTAACCGGTATTGCAGGTGATCCGCATTGCAAGTGCCAGATAAAACCGTTACACAAACTATCCAGCACTGCCACTAACAAATGTCGGAAAGAAATCATCCGGGTTAAACCTGCAGTTAACCACGAAGGCGGTTAACTCCAGTTCGGACACCAAACACAGCCTTAGTGATTTCTTATCTCAATCCTCATGGTTGGACATCCGTATCATTACTATATTACTTGTGCGACTTGTACACTTACAAGCAAAGTGCATCAAGTTTGTGCGCACCAATTACCACATTCTTCCATACAAGCCAGTCACGGGAAAGAAGTATGCTTGCGTCTTCTTGGATGAAGATGTTAACCATTTCATTCTACACTTCTACCTCTTTGAAGTATTGATTCTTCCTGGCGCATTCATAACAATAATGTTTTTTCCCAATAACAAGTTTGTCTTACTTGATGTGCAGTTTGCTACTTTAATACATCGCCTCAAATTGCATAACATTAGTCAAAAATGCTCATCCCAATAGGTTAACAATGTGTCGTGAATGCGAATCCAAGTAGCACTGCCATTGCATTTACTTGTTGAACAAACCCACCATTGGCATACTCCCATTTTTGCAGAAACAACATTGTTAGAAAAAAGTTGTAATCTTAATTCCTAGTCGACAATCAGACTAAGATTTTGTCAACCTCAAGCAGATTGACAATGTAGTATGCATAGCCTGCATTTTGAAGCTGATATTCAACCTTATCATTTCTAGTTAGAGACGCTAATTCTCCAACCGTAGAATTCTTCAACCAAAAGATTGTTTGTTTAGGAACTGTATATATTTAGGCCGAAGGATCTTATCCTAAATGTGGAAGAGGACTAAACATGCCATAAATTTAATCTATTGAGGATCTTGGTGCGACATGCATTCACTTTAAAATTAAATAAAATATGCTCATCATGTAAACAAGTAAATAAACTTACTCCTACATAGTACATGATGTCTTACGCATAGGGTAAATAAATTCAAACCTAAAAGTCAATTTCGTTACCCTTGAAAACCTCCAAGAAATCCTCGCTCTGCAATGAAAAATGACTTCTTTTTGTATGTTTCAAACGATAAAGGTCGTTGATCTATATCCTAGAACTATACATTAAGATAGTAGATCTCTTTTGTAGTCACAAAATAATATATAAAACACACCCTAAAACTCACTTTGTGGGTAGATCTAATCTCAACACATGAGCAAAGATCTAAGGAAGAAGATAAAATCGTTTTTTATTTTTTTCTCTCAATCTTTATTATCAGACGCCCCCCCCTATTTAGTAGAATTGCAAATCTCAAATTTTGTTGTATAAAAAACATACTTGTATTGTGGCTAGGGAATTACTCTATATTTATAGTGATGAGTTTAGGTTAGGTTAGGTTAGATCTAGTACCCTAGAATAGAACCAACTAATAAGGAAATACAATTTTTGACCAAACATGACTCTCTTAATAAAATCCTTGCTGTTATCTTATATAAATTTAATTTAATTTAGCCCAATGAAACATTAAATTTATTTCCATAACCCAAATTAGACTCTCTAATTTTATGGAAAATAAAATAGAATACATTTAAGGCAAAGTAGGGCCCACGCCACCCCTTCGTCGGAACGAAACTTATTGCCTATGGCGACACAATTCTGCACGGCAAGGGTGCAGTGCATGTCTCAGATGTAGAGGTCCCGTACATCAAATGACCTTTTCGCTTTGGGTTTGCGTGCACACATGTGTTGCACTTGCCCGTGATCTTATCCAACGGATACTTGCATGCAATACTGAGCACACGATGCGCGTATGTTATGTACATCATGCACGCGGTCTCAAGGCCAAGTCCCAGGGTAGCGCCTAAGCACCTAGTACACGTGCGCTGCTTGGCTGAGGCACATATGGTATGCGTGATGTGTACCATGTCATGTCCGCACGCTTGTTTCCGCGGGCATGTGGATTTGTGCCCACATGGTATCCAAGCACGCGACACATGTTGCTTGTGATCTAGCATGTCCGTTGGCACACGACATGCACAGCTTGGCCTGTTTCTCATTTTTTCAAAATGTTTGTCTTCCCTCATGGGGACCATGATTCTTCTGCCTCTCCTATCAGAGCAACCAAAGGGTGAATTATATATTATACCAAGGATTTTTTTGGTTATCCACTCCATTCAGCTCTCAAGATGAAAAGAATTTGACCTGTGCAACAACAATGAGATCTTACCAATCAAGTTAAAGAACCAAACATCATGGACCAGAGTTTCCTAGGGCACCCAAGATTCAAATAATTTATATATGATATTCTTATGACGTGAAAGGAGTATCTTGGACTAATGGAGGTTAAAGAACTTACTTCACAATCCGTCAATCCTATGTAGAAACACTTTTCCAATAGGAGTCTCCATGTAGGTGGCACTATACCAGCGGCCTCAATACAAGCATTTATGGACAACTTGATGAACTTAGCCAACTTGTGAGTAAAGCCAATACCAAATCGGAGGTTCAAAAGAAATGACCAAAAAATTGATAAACTTGTTGAGTATTTAACCTAACACCTATGAAGGAGATGTGAACCAAACCTGCATGTTTTATGGAAAAAAAAAATTGACAATTAAAGAATCCTATTAAAAACTTAATCCAATCAAATTATCAAAGATAAGAATTTGTAAAACCGACGCCACTTTCTAAAACAACTAAAAGATAAGTCGAAAGAGTTTTATAAAAGTTGAAAAGAGATTATATATCACAAAACATGAATTAAAACAAAACTTTCCCTAAAGGTTCGACCAAGGGCTCCATTTATAGCCAAATAAGTCCATGAATCATCATTAAATAACATACATGAACATAATTAAAACTATCTCTGACCATGGCTTTTGAGTTGGAAATGCATGTTGCATGTCACAAAATTTGAAGGGTTTGGAGTCCTTCAAATTGTCATGACTTTAATCCTCTTTGACCAATGGACATGCATGGTCTTGAAGCCTCTAGAAGCTTCCTTGATCGAGCTTTGCATGTGCATGGGCTTTGTGATCTTGGGACACCTCGAATGGGCCAATCAAGTGAACAAATTGAGATGTCCAAGTTGACTTGACATGGCATGTTGGGCCTGAGTTTGAACTTGATTACTTGAGCTAGATGGACAAAAATCTCCATGGTTTCTTTGATTTGTGGGTTCGTCCCTAACCATTTCCTTGAAAAAGAGATTAGCAATGTGTGATGCATCATCAGTTTTGTGGCATACAATGAAATGTGCCATTTTAAAAAAAATCTATCTACAACCACAAAAATGGAATCCCTTGACCCTTTGGACTTTGGAAAACCGAGTACAAAATCCCTGGAAATATCCATTAATGGCTCACTAGAGATAGGGAGTCGTGTGTACAAACCATATGGTTTAAGTTTAGATTTAGATTATTTACAAGTAACACATCTTTCACAAATGTTTTCAACGTCCCTTTTCATTCTTGACCCAAAAACGTGTTCATGCAAAACTCCTGAAGTTTTTGCGATTCCCAAATGGCCCATGAGCCGCCCACCATGTGTGTCAAGAACAATTAAATCACGCAATGAACAATGAGGCATGTACAACTTGTTTTCTTTGAAAAGGTATCCCTCATGTCGGTAGAATTTGTTAAATGCAACATGTTCACGAGCTTGGCAGATGGTTACAAAATCAGAGTCTGGGGCATACATTTCTTTGATAAGTTCAAAATCTATACATTTGGCATCAAGTACAAAGATAAGAGTGTACTTCCAAGAAAGGTCATCGGCTATCACGTTCTCCTTACCTTGTTTGTATTTAATTACATAGAGAAATGTTTCCACAAACTCCATCCACTTTGTATGCCTCCCGTTGAGCTTGTGTTGCCTGTTCAAATGTTTGAGGGACTCGTGGTCCGTGTGGATCACGAACTCCTTTGGCCACAAGTAATGTTGCTAATTTTCCAATGCTTGAACTATGGCATATAGTTCTTTGTCATATGCTGGATAGTTGAGGGTGGCTTCGCTTAAATTCTCGCTGAAATATGCTATAGGCCTCCCATTCTGCATTAAGACAACACCAATACCTATCCCCGCGCATCACATTCAAACTCAAATATTTTGGAAAAATTAGGTAAAGATAGTAGTGGAGAATTACATAACCTTTCCTTTAACGTTGCAAATGCCCGTTCTTGACAAAGCGTCAGTAGAAGCTCGCCGATCCATGAAAACATCTCACCTCGCTGATGGTAGTAGGTGTTGGCCACTCCCTAATGGCTTTCACCGTTTTCTTATCCATTTCAATGTCTTCTTTCCCTACAACAAAACAAAGAAAGACGATCGTATTCGTACAGAAGGTGCTCATTGCAAGATTAGCATACAACTTTTTCTTTCCTTAACACATCTAGTACGGCCCTCAAATACTCAACATGATCATGTAATAATTTACTATAGATAAGTATATCATCAAAATGGACAACTACAAATCTACCAAGGAATACACTAAGAACAGGATTCATTAATCTCATAAACGTACTAGAGGCATCTGACAACCCGAATGGCATTACTGGATGTCCATATAGGCCATATATGGTCTTGAAGGCGACATTCCACCCGTCGCCTTCCTTCATCCGAATCTGATGATATCTACTTTTCAAATCGATTTTGGAAAATAAGCTAGCATCCTGCAGTTCATCTAGCATATCATCTAAACGGGGTATGGGATGACGATACTTAACCGTAATATTGTTGATGGCATATTCTATGGTCATCATCCATGTTCCATCCTTCTTTGGTACCAACAAGGTTGGTATAGCACATGGGCTTAGGCTTTCACGAACTTGACCCTTAGCCATTAGCTCATCCACTTGCCTCTGCATTTCCTTGGTCTCTTCAGGGTTGCTTCGATAAGCTAACTTGTTCGGAAGTGTTACTCCAGGGATAAGGTTAATTTGGTGTTCGATTCCTCGGATTGGTGGCAAGCCGTGTGAAATTTCCTCTGGGAACACATTATAAAACCCTGCAAGAAAAAATGAATGGTGCTCGGTAGTGAACCGACAAGAGGGTTAGAAATGAGGGCTTGTTTGTACCTAAGTACAATAAAGGCTTTTTGCATACATGGACTCTTTACACTCACTTTTGAAGGCCATCAAACTCTTTTTTTCTCTCTCTTGTTTTCTCTTGTGTCTTTCTTTTCACTCAATTCTTTTTTTGCACTCGAACCCTCTTCATTTTTTCACTCATACTCTCGTCTTTTTTTTTTTTCATTCTTACTTTCTATTTTCTTTTGTAATTTTATTTGATCCTCGATCTTGCTTCGGGGACAAGGGTACAAGAGATATGTTCTTTCCATTGTGAGGGAAAGAATACATATTTATTTGGCCGTTATGAATGGTGTTTACATCAAATTGCCATGGCATCCCAAAAAGAACATGACACACATCCATGGGAACGACATCACATAACACTTGATCTTCATACTTCTCTATGACAATGAGAATAAGAACCTGCTTATTGACTCGGACCTCTCCGCAATCGTTCAATCATTATAACCGGTATGGCTTTGGGTACTTTGTAGGGGTCAATCCAAGATTCTCCATACTCCCGCTGTCTATGATCATGCTGCATACCATCCCGAGCACATGGCACCTCATGTGAAAGAAATTTTTCCATTGGATCTGATCATCATCCCTTGCTTGGGTGCTAAGGGCCCTTCGAGAGACTAGCAACTCTCCTGCCACCGCAACTTGGTCCTCAACCATACCATCTTTCTCATACTCTTAGGTTTCATATCCCCCTTGTGCACCTAGCACCATGGTTTGCTTGTTTGACATTGGCTAGCGATATGCCCCACTCCTTTGCATAAGAAGCATTTGAAGTCTCTATTTCGAGTAGGGTTAGAAACATTCGTACCTATGGAAGTTGCAATCTTTGGCTTGATCTCCTTGGGTACTTCGACCTTGGGTTTTTCCCATTTGGAGGAACTCGACTTCCATGAACTAGAAGTGGTCGTGGTGGTTCCTCTCCTCAATACATTTGATGCCTCTTCAATTGCTCCTTAACCTTGATTGCTTGGAAGAGTAGATCAGTAATTTCCACATAATAGTGGATCTTGATCACATCTGTAATATCTTGATTGAGACCAAGGAGGAAACGTGCCATGGTGGCCTCTCGATCCTTCTTAATGTTGGCTCGGATCATAGTCACCTCCATCCCCTTATGGTATTCTTCTACGCTTCTCGTGCCTTGCTTTAGTCCTTGCAACGTTTGGTACAAACTCCGGAAGTAATGTTAGGCATGAACCTCATCATCATCAACGCCTTCATAACATTCCAAGTGTCCACCTTGGGCTCATGGTATCTCCTCCTATTGGTCTTCTTCTGGTCCCACCAAATTATAGCTTAATCAGTGAATTTTATAGCAGGCAACTTAATCTTTTGTCGCTCCATGTAGTTATGGCAACCGAACACCTTGTCCACCTTCATCTCCCACTCAAGGTATAGTTCTAGATCTGTCTTACCATGGAATGAGGGCATCTCCACTTTAACATTTCCTAGGACATTGTCTCAGTTTCGCCTAGGTGGTTCATCATATTGCCTTGGTGGTTCTACGTCCCTCCTTGGTGGAACTCGTCTCATGCCCCCATGTAGCCCAACACCATCACGGACTTAGGAGCACATATGGTTCTTGGCCTACCACGAACCATGCATCAAACTCATCATCATCCTGGTTGGGTTGCTCTTAGGTTTGCTCTTGACCGTGCCTAACCTCCATTTGATCAAGTCGGGCATGTAATCCTTAGTAACCTTTATGAACTCTTAAGCCTCAATCTCTTCCAACTCAAGACTAGCATTGATTCAAGAATCGGAGTTTGTAACAAGAGGGACTGATTCCTTAAGGGTTACGTAGGTAAAGCTAGTAAACTCAACAAAAGTCAAAAAATTCAAAGAAGTAATAGCTCTCTTGCTGATTGCAATCTCTTATTTTTTCTTTTGTCGGCCAAGAGAGAACTTCAGTTTTTATATGCTCTTTTCCTTTTTTTAAGTGTTGGCCTTTGTCCAATAAAAATCAGCAATGAATACAACTTGAAATATAAAGATAGATCCACTACAGGTGAGGCTAAGCCCATGGCTAAAGAGAGCCAAAAACTAACACCAACAAGAGTAGCCCAAGTTTGCTCAATCCGAGCTCTGATGCCAATTGATACAAGATGTTATCCACGTAAAGAACCAAGAAAACTATTATATTACCTCCGATCTTCTTGTATACACATAGTTCAGCATCACTCTGAGGAAAACCATCAGACTTGATGGTGTCATCAAATCTTGTGTTACGTGATCTAGAAGCTTGGTACAATCCATAAATGAATCTTTGCAATTTGAAAACCATTTGCACTTCTCCGTTGGCAATGAACCCTTATATGGTTGGACCATATAAGTGATCTTTTAAACATAGCCATTCATAATAGCCATCTTGACAACCTCTTGTCATATTCATTTATCAAGCTCTTCAAGTAACACTTTACTTTAAGGCTTGTGGTAAAGCACAAAGTTGTCCCACAACTTTGCCCTTTTCTGTTTCCTCTTGGATATTTTACAAGAAACTCTTGAAACCTTCAATGTGTATCGTCATTGACTTTAATGCTTCATTGGTTCAATAACTCTTATTGAATGACTATCTAACTCTTAGAATAAGAGCCTCGTTCTTCATAGTCACTATGATTTTTTTGCCACATTTATAATGTAGCTTAATCTTGCATGCCAAAGAATATTTCTTTGAAGGTTATGGCTAATCTTGGACGTGGGGTAAGACACAAGTGAACAGTAGTTGGTTTTTATAGTTTTGTAACACATGAAAACTATTTTATGACATGACATATGTTTCAACGTTTGAACCAAATTAGTACTTGCATTCATAATGTAAAAAAAGATTCAAAAACTCAAAAAACATAAGCAAATGTCAATTTCAAATCCGAAATGAAGTGCAAAAATGTCTTTCACAAAAAAAATAAAAAAAATAAAGTAATAGCCCATAGTGCTTGAGTCAGTTGAAGTAGCCTTCCGAATTCTTAATCTTCTTGTTCGAGTTCTCTTAGACACATGTACATGCTTGCTAATTGGGTGGACATGAGTGGGATTGATAACATAAGCCCACTCTCACGTTTTTCGTGGCACCTAACCGTGCCATCCTTAAGGATGGTGACTTCTTCATTGCTAAAGTGGACATAATGTTATTTTTCTACCAATTTTGAGAGCGAAATATGATTTCTGGAGAAGGTTGAATTAAAGGAACAATTGTTCAATTCCAAGAAATCCTCATTGGTAAAACTAAGTCTCACATCTCCCATGGCATTCACTTCAGTTGACTATCCATTTATGAAGTATATCCATACCTCAGTTGATGGTAAAGCCAAAACAATTCCCAGCCCATGCCAACCACTACACATATGTCCGGTTGGCGATGAATCAACTACCCACAATGCTACTTCATCATGTATGCCTTAATCATCCAAGAATTAGCAGTCATATTGTCGTTTCTTGGAAACCTTCTCTTCTGCAGTAGTTATGGAATAAGCTTTCTCAGGCATGGATTGCTGCTCAGTACTAATATTGTTCTTCGTAGCTGCCTTGATTTTCTTTGAATGGCAAAAAAACATTTGAGAACATGACTAATACGTTCCAAAATAAAATTTGGTAGGAGACTTTCTCCCTTGGGTTCATGCCAGATGGTATCCATGTGCGATTAAACTCGAACAGATCATTCATAAGTTTTGAGGAATGTTGGTTTGGCATGGTGCTGAATTCATAATGAAAAGATACAAATAGCATAAGCCTTAAACTTAAGCACCAAAATGAATAAATAAGTTTTCTCAAGGTAAATATGTATGCATGATTCAAGTGTTACTTAGTATGAACCACGAATAGATGACTCTAATCATGAATCCATGTGTGCTGGTGGGTTAGTCAAATGGTGTACTAGTAAGACAGAGACAATTTCAAAAAATGTTTCAAGTCTCAAATTCACACATGCATCTAAAACATTCTCATGCTTTCAACATGCATCAATCATCGTGATTTGGTCAAGAATAGGGCAATAGGTTAGCCTAGCCATCATGATTGTAACCTACTATTGCAGACGCTAAGACTTACTCTTGAAGGTGTTGCCAGCGGGTTGGTCAAATCCAAGAACAAACTCTTACTCCTATCTTAATTGGAAATCAACTAAGTTTGTGGTCGATTGGATTTATTTACTTGAAATGCTATGAGAGATGTTATCGTTTCATATGACCATTGTAATTGTTCACAAATCCTTGTGAAGGAAATGGCTTATCTATGCCATTTTTGTAGCCTCGCTGGGATGGAGACTCATTTATGTGGAAAATGATTTCTACATAGGACTGCCCGTGATGTGATAATGATTTTTTTAATCTCCATAGTCCAAGATACTCCTATCAAATCGCAAAAATGATCATGTATATGTTATTTGAATCTTGAGTGCCCTGAGAGGCTTTGGTCTATGACGTTTAGTTCTTTAACTTAATTGATAAGATCTTGTTGCTATTGCACAACTCAAATTCCTGTCATCTTAACTTGCTATAAGATAGTATTTATGACTATGCAAAAGCATTTTATGCGTGATGATAAATTTCTTTGGAGATGACTATATTGGTACATCGGTCCTGAGCTAGCCCACAAAGAGCATAGTGCTTTATTTGTAATTGCTCCAACGAAATGAGAAGTTTGTGAAACAGTGGGAAAAGAAGACAAACATTTTGAGTAAACAAGGTAAAGGCCCAGACGTGCACATTGTGTACGAGGAGTCATACACAAGCCAAGCATGGCATGCTGCATGCTTGGAAAGCGCGAGGGCACAAAGGTCACAATCTCACAGCAATGGGCACCCGGACAAGGAGAGATGCACATTACGCATACGTGCCATGGCCTTGGACGAAAGACCATGCGCAGAGCTTTGGACGCCAACGTGCATGCATGGTGGTGTACTATGTGCGCACATAACTCATGTGCATGCACGACATGATATCATTCTCATGCACGTAGCTCAGTCACGTGATACATTCAGAAACCTAAAAAATGAGCATACAAGGCCACACAACACATGTTTCGCAGGAAGGCCCAGC
>JAOWBN010235884.1:0-12329 GCA_028565015.1 Pinguicula moranensis
TAGGAAGCATATTATACGTCTTTGCACTCGTTTTGCTCAAAGTTCCTGCAATGGTGGTAAGTCTTTAACTGCTTCGCGGCTCTTTCCCTTTCATTTGGCATAACTTTCTACTCTTTTGCTGTTTTACTTCAAAACATGCACCTCAAGAAGGGTGGTTGACTGGTTGTAGTACTAGTATGGTGACTTGATGACTTTTTCCCCCTCCATTTGTGTAAATTTTTCAGGCGTGAATTTCCGAAGAGGAGCGGCATGAATCTGACCAAACTCGATGTGCATAAACAAGCCATTTATAAATTAGATCTGTATAGAGAATTTATTTTCTTATATAGTAAGGATGGGCAATTGGGCTAATATCCCCTACTTTGGGGAAAGATCAGTGACGGTACCATATAATTGAATGTTTTTTTTGGATAATTACCATATAATTGAATGTTCATTGTTTCCAAAAAACAATTTGTATGTTCATTAAAAGTAGGATTGATAACCAAAAAGATTAAACATACTGATGACACACAGAATAAGGTATTGGACTCAAGAATTCTTTTATAACACTTGGTTACTCAAAATCAGTACAAAATCAAGTATCTAACTCAAGATCCTACTTTTGTCCAATCCCACAACCAAACATTGTCTATATGGTTTTGATGAGGTACTGTCATCCTGTATGATTTGAGCCCATAACAAATAGGAGATCAGCAGTCATTGATAAATCACAATGCTCAAGTCCTATATACAACAGTTCATTTGCACCAGGATTCTTGCAACTTCCAAAGTAGTAAGAAGTTGATACCATCTCACACCTTAAGTATCTTAATTGAGCATAGAGAAAGTCAAAATTCATACATAAAAATAGCAAATAGATCAAAATTCAGTCTCTTGTAATCCTCCTATTGCTCCAGTACACAACAGTGCAGGCTGAGGCCACCTTCATCTTGTATTCTTCAGAAAATATGCACGATGTCATAAGCAAAACTTTTTCATGTCAAGGAAGCGCGGCAAAAACACTATAGTTAACAAAGAGAGTTGCAAAACTACAAGACCACAATAAACAGACAAAACTCTCAAGATACCCCGTGACCACCACTTTAGACAGGAGCGCCGTAGAAAGAACTTAAGAATCTTGATCATACAATATTTCTACAAGAAGGGACTTATTTGGATGTAACTGTGTAGGAGTTTTCTGTTTGAGCAACAGAAAAGAGATAGTCAAAACAGATAAAAAAAAAAAAAAAAAAAGGATACGTCCAGAACAACACGAACGACTGCAAGAAATAGAAACAGACAATAATTAGGCGCTCTGCTGAAAATGCAAGGGTAAATTAAAAGAAGTGCGAACAGACAGGCATCACAAGTCTATTTTAGACAATATATAATCCTTTTACAATCTTCAACAAGTTGATCATAGAAAGATAAATCCAGAGATCTACAATATGCTTTTTATGGAGGAAGACCAAGATTCTAATTCCCCATATAAACCGGTATGCAACAGAAACTTCAGGAATTCGGTCTAACGATCAAGAAAAGACAAGAGATTTACCAGAAGTCCGCCGAGAATGCCATCAAATACTATTGCATTCCAGCTATCAAAATAAGATTGAACAGCAAAACCAGTTTTTGCAGCAAGGCCAACGGTAGTAATTGCCATGAAAATAAAGTAAAAGATAAATCCCGTCAAGCCTGTGAATCCCAAAATTCCCGTGATGACTCCAGCTATGATGGACATGAACGTGCGGCTGAAAGGGATAAAAAAGAAAAACAATGGCATAAAACACCCTCAAGCAGAGATAAAGAAAAATAAATGAATTGCAGAATTAAGTAAATGGAACCAACTGAAATTGCAAACCTATTATTAATAATCCTTGTGTTGTTTGCAAGATTTTCTGCATTGAAGGTGGGTATATCATCCAAGGAATCGCTTGATTTCTTTTTCTGCACGCTTGCATCATCATGGACTGCCATTCTTTTCTGTTTCTCTGGGGAGATAGCTTCTCAAATCAGAAAAAGAAAACTACGAAAAAGATATCAGTAGAAATAGATACTACAACAAGATAAGGCTTCGTTCTACTAGAAAGCAAGATTGGCAGCAAGCTCAACATAAAAACTAACCACAAATTCATAATAAAACAACAACTAATTCTTGGTTCATTACCCGCAAATAAAATCAATTAAGCCAAATACACATGTACATTAACATTTGAGGTAATTTACAATCATTGCACCAAAAGTTCCATCTTTGAAGAGGTTGACCAAATAATACGCTACAAAAAGCATAAAGTACGCATAGTTTTCCCGGAAGAGCATAATCAAGAGGTAAAATAGATCTGTACCAAAGAATGCAAGTTCAACATCGCAACAAAATCAACCCCCGAGAGGCAAGTGAAGAAAATCACAACAAGTACAATTTTGTACAGGCTTTACTCAGTATATCTCTATATGTTAGGGCACTGCAGATACCTCGGAGGTTTAGCCGGAGAAGGCGAAGATCGATGATCCGCACCGGAAGGGAAGTCGAGTCCTATTCAGAGAAAGAGATCGTATGGGTATAGGTCTGCCAACATCCGGCGAAGTGATGTTGGGTTAACCTGGGCCGATGGTTCTGTACATTTACATGGCCCAAATGAAAAGTTTAGGCCCAATTCATTTTTCTTACAATATTTTAGAGAAACGGAAATCGATTCTTCTTTAAACTTGTAAACCATGTATTTGCCTAAATCCATATTAATTGTATGAAAAATGCCTCTGCCAGAATTATCATTCGTGTTCTTCTGGACTCTGGTTTGCGCAGAAACAATTAAGAGGCGAGAAGAATATATTTGCTATGAACAATTTTTTTTTGATAGGTTATTTGCTATGAACAATATACTTCAGTTCAGTCACTGAGACTTGAGAGGCTGTGTCTTTTACAGAGCTAAACAAAATCTTTAGAAATCCTTTGTTGGTGATTAGTTTTCCACTGTATTAGCTTCCTGGGTCTTTCATTTTTCTCTTCAACCTAATAAAGATTGGTTTTTTAGATGAATTCTAGTTCTTAGCTAAGCCTCTTTCCTTCTCTGGGTTTTTTTTTTTTTTTTGACTTAGCAATTAAATGTTCCTAAAGGAAGGTTGTTCCTTGTTGCTAAAAGTTCGTAGGCCTTCAATCCCCTTCGTCCTCAACACGAGTCCATTTCTTGATTTTCAGTCAAAGAATGAGCACAATGAAAAGGGTCGAATTTCGGTTGAGGAATCTGAAGTTGTCGATAGGTTGAGACATGAAAATGATATAGTATTAGCATTTGATTACTTTAAGTTGGTAGCTTATTCGAACTCGTTTAAGCACACCTTATTGACTTACGGAACAATGATTGAAAAGCTTGCGCACGGAGGTGAGATGGATGCCGTGCAATACCTTCTGCAGCGGATGAAGTTGGAAGGGGTAAGTTGTTCAGAAGAATTATTTATCATTGTGATCAAGTCATATAGTCTTACTGGTGCCGCTGAGCAAGCTTTGAAAACATTCTATCGGATTCAAGAGTTTGGCTGTTTACCAACGGTTAGGATATATAACCATCTATTGGATGCATTGCTTAGTGAGAATAAGTTTCGTATGATCCACCCAATATATCATAATATGAAGAATGATGGTTTAGAGCCGAACGTGTATACTTATAATATTCTTTTGAAAGCATTGTGCAAGAATAATAGTCTTGGTGGTGCTACTAGATTGCTTGAGGAGATGGCAAGTAAGGGATGTGAACCCGATGATGTCAGCTATACAACTATTATATCGTTTTTGTGTAAAAATGGTAAGGTGAAAGAGGCGAGTGATCTGATTCTGAAATTTTGTCCTAGTGTACCTGCATATAATGCACTGATTGATGGGTATTGTCAAGAAGGGAAGATGAGGGAAGCACTGCAGTTGCTGGATAAGATGATGGAAAGGAGAATTACTCCTAATGTTATCACATATACTACAATTTTGAATTTCTTGTCTGATTCAGGGCGCATTGAGCTCGCTCTTGCCATTCTGGCCAAAATGTTTGCAAGGGGATGTTATCCAAATGTCTACACGTTTACTTCGTTGATAAAGGGACTATCCTTGAAAGGTAGATTGCTTGAAGCACGGGATGTGTTAATTCAGATGTCAAATGATGGTATATTGCCGAACGAAGTTACTTACAACACTCTAATTCATGGCCTCTGCTCGGCTGGGAAGATGAGTGATGCTCTACCTATTCTTGATGAGATGGAGGCAAATGGCTGCTTTCCAAATATCAGAACGTATAGTACCCTCATAGATGGTTATGCAAAATCGGGGGATTTGGTTGGTGCATCTGACATTTGGAATAAGATGATATCTCTTGGTTGTCGTCCAAACGTTGTAGCATATACATGCATGATAGATGCACTATGCAGAAATTCCATGTTCAATCAAGCTTACAATCTTCTGGAAACTATGGTCAGAGATAATTGCCCCCCAAACACGGTTGCATTCAATGTCTTCATCAAAGGTTTATGTGCCAGAGGCCAAGTCAGTTGGGCTATGGAGTTGCTTGGTGAAATGGAAAGGCATGGGTGCCCACCTAACGTTACAACGTATAATGAATTGTTGGATGGTCTATATAAAGCCAACAACACCAGACTTGCATTTGATCTTGTTACAGAGATGGAAAAGAGAAGTATTAATTTCAACATTGTGACATACAACACCATTTGTCATGGTCTGTGTTTGTGTGGTAAGCCTGATCAGGCTGAAAAGCTTGTGGGAAGAATGATAGTGCAGGGAATGAGGCCTGATTCTTTCACTTTGAATATGCTAATGGACGCTTACTCTAGGCATGGCAAGATCGAATCTGCTACTCAAATGTTAGAGTCAATGAGGAATGCAGGGTTGAAATGTGATTTAGTTGGTTACACTAGTCTTATATGTGGGTTAAGCGAGCGAACTGATTTAGGTGCAGCCACCATTTATCTTCATAGAATGATAAGTGAAGGTATCATCCCAAATACTTCAATTTGGAGCTTTTTGGTTCGAGATTTGGTTAGCAAGATTGGGTATGGTGGAGTAGTGAACCAAATGAATGCAGTATTGGCTCATAAAACTTACATAGAAACCTAACGGATTTTCAGCTCCTGCTCTAGCCCAAGTGCGTGCTGGTTCCTGTTTGTCTTGGCAAACAAGATGAGAACTTTGGTTTGAATCATGGTTATGGACATTTCTCGGGCCTTTGTTTCCCGTCTGGCATGTTATTCCTGGTATATCCATAGTGTAAGCATCTGCATCTCTCTCTGAAAAACTTTCATTCGTTTGTATCCTTGTATGCATGAAATAACACTCATTATTTCACTTTCCAGTGTTAAACTCATTATTCAAAAGCATTGTGAAGGCTGTTTTTTGAAGGATGCAGACCTAAAGCCATCATGATAATAGAACATTGCTGGTGTTGTGCTTTTGAAGCTGCGGACGCTGTCAGCATCTCACAAGTGCAGTGGCAATCAGGGTGCTTGTAAACTAGAAAAGTCCATATATCACTTATTCTTCTCCTGAGTGGTTATAGAATGCCTACCATAATTCTTTGACAAAGGTGCAAGAAGGGGAGCAAATTCAACCTACCAGTTCAGTTGGTTGAAGAATAACAGCAGCAAAAGAATAAATCAAGATCATCAAGGAAGATCAGAATCAGTTAACTCATTCCTTATTTGTAGCTTCTCTTTTAGTTATTTTTTTTCTTTAGGTGAATTAGCTGAGGCAGTGGAGTGATTCTAGGAGTATATTAGAGCAAGATTAAAGATGGAATAAGGTGTACTGAACTGTAAAAGGTCCCATGATCAGTGCAATAAAATTGCAAGCAAGATTTCAATTCCTCAAAAAGAAAATTTTGCATATTTGTCAGGTATGCGAGAAACTACAAAGCTACCTTTTGGGCCTTCTGCTTACTGTTTCCATTACTACTAGTTACTTCCTCCAACTCCTCATCTATATAGATTATACCTTCATCATCATCTTCATCGTCGTAATCGTTATTCATGTCAGCACGTAGTGTGTGGAACTCAGGAGAGGGAGGACAATCTCTTGTCTCTGCCTTGTCTTGCTTCATTACAAGGTTCCTGATCACCCGCTCATCTCTGTCCATCAAGCTCTTCGAACCCTACACTTTAGCTTCCATCTCGAAGTTCTTCAGGATATAATGGCCATTTTTGGCCTTCTGTATTTTTTATGCCAGTCTTCGCAATCCCCAGTCACTGAATCTCCATATCTCCCCCTTCTTTTCCCTCAAGAAGTCTACAGAAAGTTTTGCATAAATGAGAAACCAAGTTTTTAGAAATGCTGACTTACTGACTACCCTGTGGCTTCTAAGGAAAAACCATGAAGCTGCGGAGATATAGTGATTAACATATACCACAACAAACAACAGACTGCAACAATCTTTGAGATTCTTCACAAGGAAAGCAAAACCTCACCTTCAACTTTGGTGTTAACATTTTCAACCTCATCCTTGTAATTCTCATGGATTAGATATGGCACTTCATAGTGCCGCACTGTCGGGAAAAATTGGAGGAAGTTAAATCAGATTAAACTCATCTTCACATTACAGCCAGACAAACATGATTTCATCCAGAGATTGTTTCTAAGTGGGAGAAAGAGAAGGAGAGAGGCATATATGTATATGTGTGCTGTGCACATATATAGAAGGGAAAGTGTTCTTACTCTGATCAATATCCATATCACTTTCAAGTTGCAGATTCAAAGCCACAAATAGTTTACCTGCAACTCAAAATTCGGTAACACTTTTTTCAAATTCCATATCCAAGTGAAACAAATCAAAAGACTCGAGAAAAAGAAATGGAGAACAAATAATCAAGAACTCACGTTCATCTGCATCAGCAAACTCGGGAATAAACCTTCCATCTTCCTCAATCTTCCTCTGTTGAAAATTTTGCCGGTGTGCTGATGGAGATGCTTAGTGTAATCGTCATCTTACAAATGTAGTTACTAGTGGACTAATCAATTACAAGGGCAACATTAACTCTTCACCGTCACATCAGCATGAACTTTCTATTTTATTAATTCTTTCCTCCACCTCATATTTCTCACACTATAAAGCCTCAGTTTCAATGTCTGTTGGGGAGTAAACAAGATACCCATCCCCAGAAATGATTTACAACCTCGAATATCACTAAGGCAATAGTAAGTAATAAGGATTCAGACACAATTCAGTCTACAGTTGAGTATGAGGAGTTAGCTTGGCCTCAGGTACAATACCTGTATTACGCCTATAAAACAAACAGGGACCTACAACTTTTCCGATGGGAGCAATTATGTTCACCATTGCTTCTTCCCCTTTTTCTTTCTCTTGCTACTGGAGCTGCCACTGCTTCCGCCGCCACTTTTGGGGTTGAAACCGGAAGATTGCTCCGATGTACTGCCGCCAACATTCTCAAACATCCCATTCTGCACAGCATTTTGTAGCCATTCAAAGAACTCCTCCTCCGTCATTGTGTCTTCCATATTAGGTGCAGGGATTCCTCCACCCCTTTGTCCTGAACTAGTTCCCTTCACATTCGTGTTCTTTGTGGCGACGCTAGTGTTTATATGAAATGTGGGCTTGTGAGCATTGGCGGGGCACCTCATTCCCTATATTTAGCCAACAAAAGAAAATGCAAAGTCGAGACAGAGAAGATAGAAATCTTGGAAGAAATTATATAGCTTGGAGAAACGAACAGTACCTGACAAATGAACCATTCAGTTACTCTGTATACCTTGCCTTCAGCACAAACATATGCAGAAGGAGCTTCAACCTGAAAATATTACGGAAGAGATTAGTTGTAATATCTGAAGAGTTGAGAAACTTGTAGTAAACTTCATGGTTTTGGGAAAAGACGGTGTCTCCTTGGCTGCATACGTGCTGTAGAATCCCGAAGAAAAAAGGTTGTGTGGCCTGCTCAACCCAACCATCCCCATCTTTGGCGGGATGAAAATCTTTACATTCCTTCAATAAAAATTGGAGAATACCATAATCAGATTCCACCTAAGTCGTACCATATTGAAATCAAAGAGAATGATATACAACACAAAGATCCCTTTGTGGGTTCATTTGCGAGTTAAGAGATAAATACAGTACTTCAAATCCAATACCTGACACCATCTAGCTTTTGATTTTGGTTTATTGGTACAAAACCATAAATGAAAAAGGCCACATTTCTTGCATGCAATTCGTCTGGACTCTTCCAATGGGTCCTCACCATTAGCTTCTGAGCGAACAGAACTTGAGTTGAAAAACCCATGCCGTTTATTCTGGATAATAATAAAAAAGTAAAGATTTGTATGAAAAGGAGCACAATGCTAATTCTGCAATTTTAGTATCAAGTAACCTCGATCCACCCACACAGATTGGAACCGAATAAATTAATACAAATGTTGTCAGCTTATTGCTTTTCACAAAATACATTTACCAGATAGACATCACAGAATCTGGAGATCCCATTTCAGTTTCTGAGAAAGGGTGAAGCTCAAACCTCATGTGCAGAATTCTGTAGTTTACGTAAATAACTCAGCAGCTCTTCCCTCCTCAATTCTTCATCGTATTCTTTACGCTTAAAGGAATCCAGTAAAACCTATTCAAAACATTTGCATCATATATTTAGAAATGTAAAGCATTTTGTTTCAGCACATAACAAGAATGGCCATTAACATATTACAAAATGTGAAGTACCTCATATGCATTCTGAAGTTTCTTGAAGGCTTCAGCAGCCTTTTCATTACCCATGTTTTTGTCAGGATGAACAAGCATAGCCTGGAAACAAAGATTAACTGATGAACTGGGGAAAAAGAGTGATCTTATTTTATTAGTGTACTTCAGGTCAACCACAAAATTTAACCAGTGACCGGTTTCATAATAAGTAAATACTATTCCAACCTTTTTGGCTATTAAATAATAAGATTTAGAATAAGGGAGAGATGTAGGCATTTACCTTTCTCCTATACTCCTTCTTTATAACCAAAGAATCTATATTTTGAAATCGTGACAAACCCAATGCTGCATAATGATCACAGCAGCTCAACAACCTGTCAACTTCATCTTCAGGTGTTGCTTCAGAATCAGATCCACTAGTTGAAGGTACTCCAGGACCTCGATCAGCCCCTAGACCTGAAGCGGTATTTTCAGTTGGTGCAGCATGTACCGACTCACCAGGACGAAAGAATGGTTGGCCTTGAAATTCAGGTGACTGTTCGGGCGAGCCTTTTGGCGTTCTTTCATCATTTATTATATTCCTCAGGAAAAATAACAGAACATCGCTCGATATAAAAGACAAGTTCAAAGCCAAAACTAAGCCAAACCATCCAACGTAGGTCCAGGCACAGTATATGGAATAGGCACTCATAATGAGTAGTGCAATGCGATCATGAGCAGTTATGAAAGACAATCCTGCATTTTCATGAATTGCCAAGTTCAGAGCCAAAGAATGAAATAATTTCTACAAAGAGGTAAAACTGCACAAAGGAAGATGTGAGTAACTATGCAAGAGTTGTCACCTCCAAGCAGGATGATAAGCCCTGTCGTCCAAAAGCTACCATAAAACCATAAGAAAATTATACCAGCAATGCAAGTTAGTACAGCTGAAAGCATGAATCCGAAAAACAGTCCAACTGCAGCTGCTGTGGCCTGTAGTGTCAATGAGATTCCGCTCAAAAACGACAAAGCAAGACATTAACTAAATAACCTTCTTGAGATAGGAAGGGAGTAGTTTAAACGTCTACTTCTTGTCCAAGATGGCGATTCAGAAAAGGAAACACAAATAGACAAGCATTAAAGAAGAAACTCTGGGATCTAAATAGTAAGGTAAAGAGATGGACATCCACCGTAATTTAGACTGTCCCATGAAGACCAATTCCGTAACTGCTGGCAACTATCATATGTTTCACTGACCAGGTTAATTCTCAGTGAAAAAGTAGAAACAACATGTGATACAAATCAGTAGTACATAGCACATCGGCCTGTGTACAATCAAAGGAGAACAAAAGCATTATGATGTGGAGCAAATGACTTACCAGGGTCAATAGAAACTTGCTGGTCCCAACCATTACAAACACTGAGAGTACACTACACCACAATATTGAGAAAAATGATGTTGTCCCCATGCGCAAAAATGAATCGATGCCTCTTACAGTACAGTCTAACCAAACCATAAACAGAAGAAGTATAGCATTTCGTATGGGCACAATACACTGAACTATGAGCGGTAGGGCATCTTGAATTTTCTTTTGAGCATGATCGCAGACCTGAATTATATTAGATTTTAGAGCAACAAAGGCAGGTTTACGCCTCTCCACCCAGTCAGCTGATGCACTTGCCATAGAGAGGGCTGCAATCCTCAGGAATTTGAAAGTCGCTGTTTCTGGAAACTCTGCGTTTTCTAGCCTTCTGTTCCCAGGAGGAACACTACCAGCATTATCATCACTATCCATATTATCTGAATTATGATTCTGGGGCGAATCACCTCCATCTCTGGTGCTTGAAGCTCCAGCAGCAGATATATCACTCTCCTCGACTTCAGTATAGACATTAGGGGGCTCGGGAACTTCCTGGCCAGGAACTGTCCCATCAGTGTCCATTTTCTGCTTTTTCTGAGATTTCCTTGACTTCTTTTTATTCTTCTTCACATCTTGAACATGCTCCACGTCAATAACTTTCTCCGTTGAAGATATAGAATGGACACCATTCAGAAGTTCTTCCCTCGTACTTGTGTCTCCCCCATCCAGGTGCTCTGTATCTTTGGAAGTTAAAGGAGAAGAACAGTGGTCGACAACCCCATCCTTATGAATTGTGGAGCGCTGCGCCAACCCATTCTTAAGTTGGTTTCCTTTTCTAGCCATGATGTGTATAGAGTTCCCAACAGGTTAAGTAGGACAAGAGCTTAGCAAAGAACAGTCAGAGTAAACCTGCCAAAATGAAAGTGAGGAAACAAATTCTTTTTATATCCAGTAAAGTGTTAATTTGCACTGAATGAGGAATCTTTCATACTGATAGCTGAATCTAAAAAGGATCTCCAATCAAAAAAGAGGGGAATCAATGGCTACAAAAGGCAAATGCTGAAACAATCGGCAAAAGAAAGAAGTGGAAGATGCTTATATCCAGGTTGTGAAACTAAATAATCACCAACAAACCAGCTTCCCATACGGAGCATAAGGAGCATACAAATTGGTTAAAATTATAAACCAGATTTAACTCCCGAGAACAATATGGAGATATAATGACTAATAAAGCACATCCTTGTCATGTTAAACAGCAGCTCTCTCTCATTATTTATCATTCCAATTATCAAGAATGCTCAATGTGGTTACTTGAACAGAATACTAAACATTTGGAGAAGCCAAAAAAGGTTCACTTTATTGGGGGTGGGAGCTGTCCATATTGAGTCTCGTCAAGCCCTAAAATCACCGTCAATAGAGAAAAGGAAAAGCAAATTTCATAAGACAAAAAAAAATTTACTAACTTCAACAGTACTCGGCAAAGAGCAAGACAATAAAAAAAGTAGAAAGCAAGGGAACCTCACCATCAAGAGATGCTGCATAGAGGATTGTACAACCCAAGCCAGTAAAAACATACGGGAGCTTCCATACAGAATAAAGAACAATAAATCCAGAAAAGCCTAGATCATTAGGATAGTAAAATCGGAGAAACACAATCCTCAGCAGCAGTACGAATTGATTGGCGCAGTTCCTATCTACTTCTCTACCTCTTCTCAGTGGAGGCCGAGAGAATCAGACCGGTTAGCAGACTCAGACAGCCTATCGCGCCGGCAGAACTGAAAAACTGTAGGCTTTTGGTGCGTACGTCTGTTTGGCACCAGTACAGAGTTGGGCATTAGCAATTCAACCCGGTTTGAGGACCGTAATGCGGTTTCACCGTCTGTAACAATTTTGATTTTTGCTGATTTTTTTTTGGTTAAAGATTGTACTGTAATTGTTAAAATATGGATATTTTAATGAAAAAAATAAAGGAATAAAATATTTTGGTCCCAGGAGATCATGAGTTGCATGTTAGTTGCGTAGAATTTAAAATTATACTGTAAGTCCCAAAGTCGATCATTAAAATCAAAAGTATTACTTTCTTGAACCTAATCAAAGTTGGAGAAATGATAAATGACAATTCTGTGCAAGACACGCGTAAATGAACAAAAATTTCCCAACCATGATTTTAATGCTGGTTTAGACTCTGTTTTGTACCTCTAGTAGTTTTTTTACTTCAATTCTCCTTCTCCTTTTGATTTTATTTCTCCTTTTAATTTTGTATTTTTCGAGTGTTTGGTAAAACTATGAAAAAATTAAAAAAGTTATTGAAATAGTGTTT
>JAOWBN010235895.1:0-12329 GCA_028565015.1 Pinguicula moranensis
TACATTTATAAAATTTGTAATTTGGTAAAAGATTGATAAATTTAGACTTGTTATAAAATTTATAAGAATAATTTTTTGAATATAATTTCTGTTATACGAAATGAAAAAAAATGAAAAAATTAAAAAAATAAATCCATCGACCCGGAGAGCCAACCGTGCCTGAATCGCGCCTGAACCGTGTAGGACCCGGCAAAAACTGGCACAACCCGGCTGTTGCCCTGGAGGGCGGCCGGTTAGCCCGCCGGAACGGGCCACGGGCCCGGGCATGTCTAAGTGGGACAAATTTCCTACACTAATTAAATAAAAAAAACAACGAACTAACCATGTAAATAAAGTGTTGTCTGCAAGAATTTTTTGTTGGTTTTCTACAGAAAGATCACGAATATTCAAGTTTGAGCATTCACAAACTTCTCGTTTTGGCACAGGGGACAATGCTAGCTAGGGTTGTCTAGCGGTTAGTGGTAGTGGCGAAAAACCGCTACCATTATACCGGCGGTAACAATATAGCGGTAACGGTAGCGGATACCAAAACCTAAATTGCTATATTAGCGGTAGCGGTAGTAGCGGATACCGCTACTAAAGCTTTTATTTAATTAAATAAACTAAACTAAAAAAAAAAATCAGCCTTCAGTTCAGATAATCAGATCAGATTTCATATTTTTCAATTATTAGTTTCACAGTGAAATAGTTTTACGTGTTTTCAAGGTTTCACTTTCTGTTTCAGACTTCCATAATTTCCATTCCAATATCACTTTGAAGTTTGACTTCACTAATTCACTTTCTCATCTCAATTCCCAAACAAACTCGCAAAATATGAGTAGTTTTTGAAGAAATTCTGAAATAGAAATATTACTGGCATCACATTTTGTATTGAGCAACGGTATTAGTGGTAGCATTTATATACAGGGGGATTCCACAAGACCAAACATTTGCCAATGCCAACTGTAAAATAAAAATAATTTTAATTTATTTTAACGATAGCGGTAGTAGCGAATTCCGTTATCGCTACCGCTATCGTAGTAGTAGTAACGGTAGAGGAACAACGGTAAGCGGTAGCGATAGCGGATGAGGGCTAACCGCTACCGCTAGACAACCCTAATGCTAGCAAACAAAATATGACCATGATCATTCAAGAGTTCAAAACTCGTGAATCTCCTTAAAATTAGGAAAATCTCCAATAAAAGAATGTGTAGATTCGATTAGATTTTGATCTGAATATTTTTCTCAAAGATAGTTCTCTCTTCTATTTAATAAACCTCTTGTAACAAATACAATGAGTCTTCAGGATGTATTCCATAATTCTAGATATGATATAGCGCACGAATTTTATACACGAATATCACAAAAATAGATGGATCACGCGTGTTTAACATTAAATGGACGATTTAGATTGGTGTTAAACATGTGGGTATTGATGTTAAACACGTGGCATCCATTATTCTTGTGATATTCGTGTATAAAACTCGTGCCCTATATCCTAAATAAATATAGCACACGATTTTTTTCCCATTTTTTCTTTGTTCGGTCTCAATCCTAAATAAATATCAAATCATTAATCGCACCAGGTTTGAAAGAGGTAAACTGAGTGTTAATCACACTGATCTGAGCCAGAATTTCAGGATTTCAAAAGAGAATAACAGAAATAACACCAAAGCTAAAGTGTCCTACAGAGACGTGCTCCAAAGGGAGGTGAGACCAAGGGTACTGGAAAAGAAAATGGAAAAGGCGTCAGAGGAAGAAAAGATTGAATTAAGCTTTAATATGGTGCGCCAGGATTCTGCTTGGCTAAAGCATAGCAGGGTGGGGAATCTAAAAGATAAAGAGGGGTGGAATGAGTTGTATCTAGCCCTTCAGAGGGGCGGATACTACAACCTTAAGGTAAGCCCTATGGGTGCAGGGAAGGTATTAATCTGGGAAGATGAGGAAAAAGATTTAAATAACTTGCTGAAACATGATACACTGTGGCTAGAGAATTGGTTAACAGATTTGAAGGATTGGACTCTTCAACCTCCGATTAGGGAGACAATGTGTTGGATAAAAGTTTTTGGAATCCCGTACCACGCATGGAAAGAGGAGGTATTTACGACAATTGGCAGTAAAGTGGGAAGAGTCATAAGAGTAGATGAGGTTACCAACAACAAATCCTACCTGGAAGCGGCTCAGATCCTGATCCAGATTGACATGACTAGAAGAGTAGATCAATTGATGAATATTCAGATTGAAGGACAGGTGTACAAGTTAAGGATAATGGAAGCAGGGGAGAAGAGATTTGAACTGGAAAAATGGGGAGAAGATGATACCACAGACAATTCCACAGAAGAAGAGAATGATTCAGAAAATGAGGATAGGGACGAGAAAAAATCTGAGGAAGAGAGTTGGGATGCTATATCAGACAACGGTGACAGATTAAGAAGGGAGCTACATCAAAGAAGATCAGTGAGGGAGGTGGTCTCAGTTTGTGGAAAGGAAACAATGGTAACAAGGAAAGATATAGCAAAATGTCAGACAATACAAAAGAACAAATTTTGGCAACTGTCTGAGGAAGCAGAATGGCCAGAACAAACAAGGCCGTTGACGGAGGAGGAGTGGGAGGAAGGGAGTGTAATCAGAGTGGAAAGGCCTGAGGAGGAGAGTATAGAGAGAATTCCTGAAACACTTCAGCTAGATAAAATCAGATTTGGAGAAGAGATTGAACGCCTAGAAAAAGGAAACTCTGACAGTGGGGAAAGGAACCAAGAGATTAGCATAGTAAGAAATCTACAGATATCCCCACAAGTGAGCAAGAATCATGACAAGGTCGAGGAGGATTGGCAAACAGAACTGACAAAGGAAATTGTATCGCTGGTTCATAAATATAAGAAGGCAGAACTTGCAGATCATACAAAGGTAGCCAGGCAGAGTATAATTGAGGAAGAAGTGGAAAGGCAGTCTGAGAGAGGGAAGCAGAGAAATGTCAAAATAGGGAGGTTGGACAAGACAAATAAGACAGTCAAGGGTACGAAGAATATGGAGATAGCGGGGGAAAAGGGTAGGAAAAAAACAGCACAGAAGAGCCAAAATAAGCAGATCATTGAGGAATGGAGAGAGTTGTTTGCTTCAAACTCAAGAGGGTACAACCCTAATAAGGATAGAAGTGAGCTGAAGTATACAACTTCAATGACTGACAGTGGGATCGAGACTGCTAATTCAAGACTCTTGCGAAAAGAAGCTGAAGACAGTATGCTAATTGGACAGCAATTGGGCCTAAAGTATCAGCAGAGTGATGATCAAGTGATCAATGCACTTGTGGATATCTGTGTGAGGAACACAAAGGACAAAGAAAAGATGATGAGAAAGAAGGATGAGAAGGAAAATGCAGTGGCAAGTAATGCAGCTACTGACCTATAACTGCGGGGGGATTGGAGACAAGGGACGTAGGAGAAGAATTAGGAAGTTGGTAAGGGAGAACAAAATTGATTTCTTGAGTCTACAGGAAACTAAGAAGGAGGTAATCACAAGGAAGCTCTGTGAAAGTGTATGGGGTGATGGAAACTTTGATTGGGTTTACAAGGGATCTAGTGGTTTGTCAGGTGGTTTATTATGCATTTGGAACACAGAAAAATTCACAAGAAAAGCAATATTTGATGCTGAAGGAGTGTTAGGAGTGACAGGCACATGGGAGGGTGATAAGATGGATGCTCATATGGTGAACATCTACGGACCTGGGAACATTAAAGACAAACAGATTCAATGGGAAAACCTAGTACAGATTCAGGATGGAAAAGGGGATGACAAATGGTGCATTATGGGAGATTTTAACGCGGTACTTAGCAGAGCAGAAAGGAAGGGGAGATCGGCAGTTAGAAAGGAGTCTGAAATAAAATTATTCAGACAATTTGTGGATAAAATGCAACTACAAGATTTGAACATGCAGAAGAGGAAATTCACATGGTACGTATCCTCCCTAAAAGCCATGAGTCGCCTTGACAGATTCTTGGTGAACACAAAATGGTTAGGACAAGACATTAAGTGGTCTCAAATATGTTTGGATAAAGAAGATTCAGACCATTGTCCGGTCAAATTAGTTACACATCAGAGAAATTGGGGCCCAAAACCGATGAGATTACTGGACTGGTGGTTGGAATCCAAAGAGTTCAATCTGATGGTTAACCAAGTCTGGTCAGGAACTGAGATACAGGGATTTGCAGGGTTCAGAATCAAGGAGAAAATAAAAAGAGTGAGAGAGGTTGTTAGGATTTGGAATAAGGGTGAAACACATGATCTGGAGACAAGGAAAAATGAAGTATTAGAACGAATTAAGAGATTGGAAATGGTGGCAGAAAGTAGGGAGATCAAGGATAGACAGGTAGAGGAGGTAAGGGAGTTGAGGCAGAAACTGATAGAACTCAACAGAGCTCATGAAAGTATCCTACACCTAAAAGCTAGGATAAAATGGATTGCATTAGGTGATGCTAACTCCTCTTTTTACCACGGATGGATTAAGAGAAGCAGATTGAGAGGAGAAATACAAGGTATTTGGGAGCAAGGGAAATGGATAGAGGAGGTGGAAAGAGTTAAGGAAGTTTTTAAAGGGCACTTTCAAAAGAGATTTGAGGAACCTCTAATAGACCGACCGAATCTGGGATCTTTGGAGCTGTGCAAATTATCTGTGCAGTCCAAACAATATCTAGCAGCCCCCTTTAGAGAAGAGGAAATCATGGAAGCAATAAAAAATTGTGGGAGCAAGAAAAGCCCGGGACCGGATGGTTTAAACTTTGGATTCATCAAGAAATTTCTGCCAATGATGAAAGAGGACATTATACAGATGATGCATGAGTTCTACAGAAACTGCAAGATTGTAAGAGGGGGTAATGCTGCCCATATAGCTCTAATACCTAAAGGTAATACCCCTCAAACGGTGGCGGATTATAGGCCTATAACCTTAGTGGGAAGCATGTACAAAATCATGTCCAAGGTACTCTCCAACAGACTGAGCAATGTTCTAGAGGAAGTAATAAGTAAAAATCAGATGGCATTCATTGGAGGAAGGCAGATAGTAGATGGGGTGTTAATTACAAATGAAGTGGTGGATGAGATGAGGAAGAGGAGGAAATCTGCCCTGATACTAAAACTAGATTTTGAAAAAGCTTATGACACAGTTTGCTGGAAATACCTTCTGGAGGTTATGAAAAACATGAATCTGCCGGATTGTTGGTTATAGTGGATTAATGAGTGTTTGCAATCTGCTACAGCCTCGGTTTTGGTGAATGGGAGTCCTACTAGTGAGTTCAAAACGCAACGGGGCTTGAGGCAAGGTGACTCTTTGTCCCCTTTTTTATTTTTGATGGCAGCCGAGGTATTATCTGCAATGATCAACAAGGCGGTCCACATGCAAATGCTGAAACCAGTGGAAATAGGAGAAGAGAAGGTTAGGATATCACTTCTGCAGTTTGCAGATGACACAATATTGTTCTGTGAACCAACATGGGACAATGTAAAGGTGCTAAAAGCTGTGCTACTAAACTTTGAGCTATTGTCTGGTTTGAAAGTTAATTTTAGCAAAAGTAGTTTGATGGGAATCCGGGTACCTGTACAAAACTTGGAAAGAATGGATGATTTCCTCTGCTGCAAACAGAGCCATCTTCCTTTTCTATATCTAGGAATGCCAGTTGGAGCTAAAACAGGGAGAGCAGCTACACGGAATCCAGTGGTGGAGAAATGCAGAAAAAGGTTAGGAATGTGGGAAAGAAAAAATCTATCGGTTGGAGGAAAATTAGTGCTGATCAACTCTGTCCTTACTGCCTTGCCAGCCTATTACTTTGCCATTTTCAGAGCCCCTAGTATGATAACCAAAGCCTTAGCTAGCCTCCAAAGATCCTGCTTCTGGGGGGGAGGGGTGGAAAAAAAGAAACGAATATGCTGGATAAATTGGAAGAAGATATGCTTACCTAAGGAAATGGGGAGGTTAGGAATTAGAGATTTGGTAGATTATAATAAGGTAATGATAGGTAAATGGGGAGGGAGAATCCTGAAAAAAAAACAGGAGCTATGGAAGGATGTTTTGAGAGCCAAGTACGGGATCAATGGGAGACTGGTAGTGGGGGGATGGGCTGAGCTGAGAGAAGGAAACAATCCGGGGAGAAGGGGTAGAAGGAGAGGTCTTTCTGGAGCTTCAAAAATCTGGTTAGATATAGTGAAAGTGTGTGAAGAAGAGTGGTTCAAAGAGAGGGTAGAGATTAAGTTAGGTAATGGAGAGAGTATAGATTTCTGGGGATATGCATGGGCAAAAAAAATAGTTTTGGCGACAAAATACCCTAGATCGGCAAGATTAGAATCCGGGGAAAGAAAAACTGTTAGAGATCATGGAAGTTGGGAGGGGGGAGAGTGGCAGTGGAACTGGACATGGAGAAGGCCCTTGCGTGGGATTGAGATTGTTGATTTACTGGAACTAACACACTTTCTGCAGGATACTAAACTACAGGAGCATGAAACAGATAATTATGTGCACACAGGAAGCAAGGAGGGACACTACACGGTCAAGGATGCTTATGAGGAGATTCTGAGACGGAAACCACAATTATACTCGGGGGCAGAGCAAGTCCAGCTATCTAAGGTTTGGAGTTGTTGTTACTCGAAGAAGGTGTCCATCTTCACCTGGAAAATGATCCAACAAGGCCTACCTGTTAAATCAAACCTCCAAAGGATATGGGTTATTCACCCAGAGATTGAAGTTTATTGTGCCATATGTAGAGATGCTCCAGAAACGATCAATCACTTATTCCACACATGTGGGGTAAGCAGAGCCTTATGGGACCTCATCAAGAAATAACTCATGATACATGCAGGACCAGGCGGCATAAATGACCAACAGGTTTTTATGGGTGTATGCCCGCAGGGGGTTAATAGAAAGGCTTGGAGGATGATATGGATGTGTACGAACTGGGTCATATGGAAGACAAGGAATCAAGTTCATTTCAACGGGCTGGAACCTAAACCTGAGGAGCTACTACAGTCAATCCAGAGGAGCTGCTGGGAGTGGCTGAAGTACAAAAGTCACAAAGGTTTCAGCTACTCTCTGAACGATTGGTGCATAAACCCAGGTCGATGCTTAACATTTTGAAGGATACACAGAGAACACATAGCAAGAGAGCCGTGACAATGGACCAGATGCATGAGGAGGAAGGGGACATGCAAAAGACAAGTTTTAGAGGAATGGAGGCTGGATGTGTAATTGTTTTTACTATTATGGGATGTTTTTAGATGGTCATGATATAAGGCCACTGACACATGTGTAAATATCAGAGTTACAAGTATATATATATACATATTTTGCTTAAAAAAAAACCCGTTGTAAGCACCTTTATATTCACAAATCTCTTCAAAAAGGTTTCCTCCAAAAAAAAAATTAGCCTTCAATTCTCTCTTTAAAAAGCTTTAGATTGCCAAAAACAACATTCACACATACACACACACAAAAACTGTGTGAAACAATACTAAATCCAGTTATCCAGTCCAATCGAAAACCACATCAATAAAATAAACAGAATATATTCCTTCTTGTGAAATAAAAACCCAAGCAAAAGCCACTTCAAGCCAAATCCAAATAAGGTTGAGTACAATCAATCAAAGGCAATCAGAAATTGAAGAAGATTGAGGAAGATTGGAGAAGAGTATGAAACACCAATGATATGATGCTAAACTCAGCCTCTAAGGTGGGCCAAGCTTACGGGAGAAATATGATCATAATCATTCAAGAGTTCAAAATTCATGAATCTTCTCAAAATTAGAAAAATCTCCGGCAAAGAATATCTAGCGATTAAATTAGATTTCGATTTGATTATTTTTCTCAAAAATAGGAGAAATGATATAGCGCACGAATTTTTAGCTAGAAAATCACAAGAATGATGGGCCCAACATGTTTAACACAAATCTCAATCGTCCATTTGGTGTTAAACACGTAGGGCCTACCATTCTTGTGAAATTCGTGTGCTATATCATTTCTCCGAAAATAGTTCTCTCTCTTCTATTTAAGAAACCTTCTTTGACCCTGTTTTCCGCAGGTCTTATTCTACTTATTCTACTTCTTCCTCTACGACTTCTTATTTTTAGAAGGGGTGATGTTTTGCGCAAGTACTTAAAAGATAATTATTAAAATTATAAATATAGTAAATTACCAAAATAACTTGTTAGTGACAAAGAGAAAAATGAGAAGATTGAGGAATTCACCTAATATCACTCCAAGAAATCAGCAGCTAATTTGATACACATTAGGATAGATTTAAAACTTCCTTATCATATTGTACTTACCATACTTGTAATCACATTGTACATATAAATACATATCAAAATACATGGCAGAGATCATTGAAGATCTCTCCAATTCCCAGCATCTTCTCTCGACATTCTAGTTTACTTACATAACCTTCACAAAATAGTTCATGAGGGTAATATTATCTTGTAAGAAGGAAAAAAAATATGTCAGGAGGTGCTTAATTTTTAGAAGGAAAAAAAGTATGTCAGTAGGTGCTTATTTTTTAGATGGTTCACCTTCTTAAAATAAGAACAAGTAGTAGAAGGTTGGTTGCGTAAAACACTGCTTTTCTGACAAAAGGTGTTTATAAGCCAATTATAATTTTAAGAACCCTGCGCAAAATAGGCCCTTTGTAACAAACAAACTGAGTGTTCACGATGCTGTCCTAAAATTCTCTGCAAATGTTTTTCAAATTTTTTTCAATGCTAAAGAGCATCAAATCATTCTCTGTTTTGCTTCTCAAAAAAAATGTTGGGTAAAGAAGTTTTTAAAGGATCTAGGATATGTATGCAAAAATTGATATAACAGCTTCTATTTTTGTGTAAAAGTATCATGTTACGGTTAAGTTGCTCCCAAGTAACTGTCATCAAAAGTACTTTGAGTTGCTTAACAGTAGAGCAATAAAATCAAAAAAGCTCATTTGATACTTGTGCTTGAGAAAAGTTAGAAGTTGCTTAACACAAATTACTGCAAACATTGCATAAGAGCGAAGCTACGCATCAATCAATTTCGAGATTGATAGGTGCCTCAAACATTCAAATGCTAGGATATTTTTTTAGACGGTTTCATTAAAACAACGGTAAGGTTAATGTTGCCCCACGTCTGAAAAGAAAGCAAATATAGAAATATACAAATATAAACGTGAAGTCAAATCGAATAACTTAAAATTAAGATTTGAAGATAGTAGTTCACATTTAATCTTATCATAATATCGGAGTCGGTTGAGGTTTCACCTCCTAGTAATGATCCAAAGGGTCTAGAAGGCCCACAATTGCGTTAAGCCCGACTATAGGAAATATCAATTTGTGAACACGAAAATGTTTATCGTGTCGTATATGAGGGGAGAAAGTTAAAAATATGATCATTGTAGAGTTCTGTCTTTGTTAAAACTATTTTGACCTAGAAAAGTTTTAAAAAAATAGTATTTTTGGATATTTTTTGAAAGCAACTTCTTTTTACTTGTAACAATGAAAAGACAAATATACCCTCATTTGGGATTTTCTCTCAAACTGTTTGCAAAGAGGCAAGGCACGTGTCGAACTTTGAATTGGGAAATCTACGTTCTTGAATCTCATGTGCATTATCTGCTGAATGTTCCACTGAAATTGATGAATGTTCCGTTGAACAATCAAGGGAAAGGTGCAACCGGAAAAAGCTAAAATTACCAAAGACAAATATTCAAATTTGTTGGGAGTATCCTATCCCATACGGATTAGGAACAACAAGTTATACCTACATATAAAAGAAATGTGGTGCTACAATCTAATATTTGGTACTAAGGTTTTTAAGGAAGTAATACACATTCACTTTATATGTTAGCCCATACACGTGCACACCTCCACGGACTCGAGCTCGTTTACTGCTGGGCCAAGTCTGGACCTGAACCCATTTACTGTCGGATCGGATTCTCGAAACCTTGTCAAAATCGAACCCAAACACTAAAATGAACCTTAACTCTAGAATTTGTGTATTGTGGGTTGCAGTTGTTTCTATTGTAATATTTAAGGAATTGAATCTAGGGCAATGTTGGTTTAACAGTTTAATTTTTGGACAATTATGTCATATATACTGTTTGATTTAACTTAAAAATACACCTGCCCATAAGCCATTCCAGAAGTGTGGGATAACACATTGATTTAAGGTCCATTTTGTACCACTTTTTTTCAGATTATTTTTCTCATTTTCTTTTTTTTTTAGATTATTTTAAAAATAGTATTTTAAAACTTCACTTCTACTTTTACTTCTCTTTTTTTTTTCCAGTCAAAACACTTTTTTTCAGAAGTAGCTAGTAGATTTTTTTTTCTACTTCTATTTTTAATGGCAATTTCGTAAATAAATTAAATTTATCTGACAAATTTAACTATAAACACTATTTAATCAACTTATAAATTTTGATTGTAAACACTATTACAATAACTTTTTCAATTTTTTATAATTTTACCAAACACTCAAAGAATACAAAATTAAAAGGAAAAGTAAAATCAAAATGAGAAGTAAAATGAGAAAATCACTATGGGTACAAAACATGTACTTAGTGTTTTACCTTATACATTGATTTATGTCATATTTAGTATTATCATTGCTCATAAGCCATTCCAAAAATCCAACTGCCCATAACCTATAATTTATGGACAATTATGTCATATTTAGTGTTTACTTTATGCATTGATTTATGTTTTATTGTGTGATAAGTATGGGATAACACACTCCAATACTCTCTCTTAATTTCAAAGGGGCAAACCTTGTTGAGATTTAATTTTTTTTAAGCACACTCAACTGCCATTAAGACTTTTTTTTAAACGGGCCCAACTTCGATTTGGGGTCAACATACTCGAGACCACCCCCAACTTGGGGCCAACATATTTGGGACTACCTCCAAACAATCAAGCGAACCACCCGTACCCGAACCTTGCTCTGATATCATGCTAAACTTTATCAGACTCGATCCATTGGGTTCGGCCCCCATGTGAGTGCATATGTAAATTAATATATAAAGTGAATGTAGACTACTCTCACAAAAATATTAGTATAAAAAATTATTGATTATAACACCACATTATTTTATATATAGTTTATATTTATTTGTGTAATCCATGTGAGATAACACACTCTAACCGTTTTCGACCGCGCTTCTTAGAGAATATAGAGAGAGTTTTTGATAATCTTTCCTCTCTCTTATGAAATCTCGTATTATTGGATATAATCCCATAAATTTTCTTTTTTTTGGGTAGGTTCCCATAATTTTTCATACTGTTTACATCATATTTTTCTGGGTTTCATCATAGAATTAATAAGTACCCATATTTGGGTGCTTTGCGAGTCTAACTTCTACTTGTTGGAATATTGATATTTTGTCCACATGACAGAATACATAATAAAGTGATATTGGATGATAAAGTCAAGAGGCGTGACAGACACAACAAAAGCAGTAGACACGCCGAAAGGAAAAGTAGGAGACACGCCGAAAGGAAAAGCAGGAGACACGCCGAAAGAAGAAAAGAAGAAAGCGATCTTATTGTTGTTCGTAGCGTTAGTTCGTATTATAAATACATGATTTGTAATGAGAAGAATTATCAGTCATTCTATCAAGAAGTTTTCTCCATTTCTCTTAATTTATATTTTACAATTTGGTATCAGAGCATTTGTTTCAAACCCTAATAAATAGTTTTTATTTCTTTCACTTCTGCTCTGATTCCGGCGCCGTTACAGCTCCTCTGACGCCGGAACCGATCCCAAAACGTAGCTCATCTTCTCCTCTATTAGATTTTCTCCACATCGAACATTTTTTCAGCTACCACGCACCTCCACGCGCCATTGCCAGAAAACGCAACTAGAGGCAATTTTTTGCCATTTTCGGGCGCATTTGGCGTCGGAATCATTGAAAACCATTGCAGTTGCGACCATCGTGAAGAGAGCTTTATGTACGTAGGTCTTACGTTACTGGCATCGCCGTCACACGCGGCCACGCGCCGCCGCCTTACGGCCACGCGCCGCCGCCTTACGACCACGCACCGCCGCCTTACGGCCACGTGCGGCCATGCGCCGCCACCTTACGGCCACGCGCGGCCATGCGCCGCTGCCTTACAGCCACGCGTGGTCATGCGCCGCCACCTTACGGCCATGCGCTACCACGCACGGGCACGCACCTCCGCCGCCCCTGGAGTCCGGAGTCAAAAATTTTGTCCCGGTTTGCTCGTCGCAATTGTCCGATCAGTTTTAGTTGATTTCGTGTCATCTAATATATATATATTGATGTTTTATCGAATAATGATTAATTATTTGATTGGGTTTATCGTATTTGCCTAAACTTGGGGATCCA
>JAOWBN010235906.1:0-12328 GCA_028565015.1 Pinguicula moranensis
ATAAAGCATTTGAAATGCTTATGTGTGTTCCATTAGGTAACACAATATTTGCTCTTTCGAATCCTTTTAGAATGTTCACTGGGCCAGAGATAGTGATGACATTTGCCTTAATAGTTTTCAAACTATCGAAATATTTATTTTCTCTATAGATTGAATGCGTCGTGGCGCTATCAACTAAACGTATTTCATCGTCCATATCTTTAGATAAATGAACGTATAAAATTAGTAAAACGAGAGAATTATCTTAAACCAGAATAAAAAGGCTAGGATAATAATTAATCATAAAACTTATTCAAATAAAGAAAATACTCATAATCAGTCTTAAAATACAATAAACGGTTCCTAAAGGAGATCATCTTGGTCAACCTCAAAGAAATCATATGCGGTCAATTTTGTGCTAGTCGATGCTTCTAGGTCTTTCATGGGTTGGACAAAATTTGTTTCATTTTCTATAGTATGACCCTCTGGGGCTAGTTTTGATTTTTGCATGGATGCTTGGTACTCAGCAACAACTCTTTTACTGGACCGACATATTTTGGACCAATGTGCTTTCTCACCGCAATGGTAACGCTTGGCCTCATATTTCCAGGTGTGTTGTGGCCCACCTGTTTCCTTTGGGGGCACATTATCAATATTCTGTCTGCCTCTCCCCCTGTTTGAGTAACGCCCTCGGAAATGCTTGTCTCTGCCTCCTCGATATTGTCCTCGACGATTTTGCTGTTGGACATGCAAACCATTTGCTTCTGGAAATGGCTTAGACTCGGTGGGTCTATCTTAGTGATTTTTCAAGAGCAATGCATTATTTTTCTCGGCCACCAGGAGGTATGAAATAAGTTCTGAATACTCAGTAAATTTTCGCTCTCGGTACTGTTGTTGCAAAACCATATTGGAGGCATGGATTGTGGAGTATGTTTTCTCCAGCATTTCAGAGTCTGTGATGTTTTCACCACATAATTTTAGAATAGACGTTATTTTAAATAATGGTGAATTATACTCACTAACGGACTTGAAGTCCTGGAGGCGCAAGTGGGTCCAATCATATCGTGCCTTTGGTAGTAGCACAAATTTTTGGTGTCCATATTGTTTTTGTAGATTTTTCCATAATTCTGACGGATCTTTTACCGTCAGGTATTCTGTTCTAAGTTCATTATGAATATGATGCCTCAAGAAGAACAATGCTTTGGCTCAATCTTGTGATGTTGCTTTATTTTCAGCTTTGATCATCTTATCTAAACTTTTTGCCTCTAGGTGGATCTCAGTATCCAGAACCCATGATAAGAAATTCGCTCCCGAAATGTCTAATGCATTAAAATCCAATTTTGCAAAATGTGCCATTTCTAGAACATGAAAATAGTCTAGTAAGCATATGTGAACTTCATTTTTGCATCAAACATAAAACGTTTATGCAAAGAAAGCATAAAATTCTGATTTTTTGTAAACTGATTAATGCGGAATTTATTACGTAAACGTAAAATTAGTACGTAGGCACATATACTATTTTTCTCCACTTCTATCATATGTGAGGTAGATCATGCTAATTGCTAAACCAAACAAGAATTAATATATGGCAATAGCATTTTGAATAACATTAACAAAATAATCATTACGTTTCTATTTTCTATTTTGCAATTGCCACATGGCATTCGCAAATAGCAAAACTAAATCCATGTGTTTCTTCTCAAATCCAAACAATTTACTATAGACAGTGTAATTAGATTGAGAATAACATTAACTATTTCCACAAATAAATTAAGATTTCATAACGTTTCTGGTGATAACATTAACACATAATTAATGCAATAGTCACGAGCATTAATCTCAATAATAAATTACCATGAATAATCATGATTGTTTCTTACGGAAATAGTGATCAAATCTTACAATTTTTGAGAGTCCAGCAATAAAGGAAACAAATCATTGTATATTAACATGAATAGTGATAAAAAAACGAATTCTTAATCCTCTATCACGAAAGCTAGAATGTTAATATTCTTACACTTAATTATGAACGTTAGAATTCACAACTATACTAAATTTTTATGATAGTTTATTATCTTTAACCTTAACAATTATTAATTCAAACATTAACATAATAATGAATAAGAACGATTTTTTTTATCCAAAATAAGAAACAATTTCTAATAACTATTATTGTATAAAGCATGTCTTATATAGATAAACAACCAAAATTCATCAAAAATAATTCGGCCTATGTTATGTAGAAAAGTACGGGTTATAATGATTATCTTTATGTTCACTAACGTTTCAATTGAAGAAGAATTTTCTTCACATCACTAACGTTTCAATCATGTCAATTATAATGATGGTTATGATAATTATGATTCTGATAATTATGTCACTAACGCATGACGTAACCTTATGTTTCTTGAGGAACAAAGACATTGCACAGACAACTGCAATTGATACAATGCAAGAAGCTTCCATTGCAAAGACTCCTTTTCATTGTTTGAGGTATATCTCCGAATGAGTTATAAGAAAAATATTAAATAAAAAAAATGACCATGTTCCTTCAATCCATTAGCATGAAACATTTTTTTAAGTTAAAAACAATGGCCTTCGAAATAGTGAAAAATGTTTTCCATTTTATTTTAGCTCATGATAAACTTCTCTTTATGAACTATAACATGTCATATATATTGTGTTCTACTTCTTCTTATTATTTTTTTGATAAGCCAAATTTTTATATATGTGGTATAATGTATTTACAAGAAACAACAAACAAGAATAAAAAAGGAAAGGAAAAAAGGACCCCAAGCAGTGATGTGTGCAGGCCCCAGACCCCAGGCTAGAATGTGCAATGATCCTGAGAGGAGGTGAAGTCAAATTGATTCCATGCTCATGAACTGAATATCCTGCCCTTCCAATTTTATCCTCTATTATAGCTAAGGGTGATCCGTACATGGCTCTCCTAACCTTATGAATGCACAAGCATCTCCGCATACATTTGATCGCCATCATCCGCTCTTCACCAGGCCTGGATATCATGACTATCAACTTATCAATATCCTTTTTGGGGACTATTGGTACATAGCTTCTTCCGGTTTGATGAGCTATCCCTGTAATGTTTAGAGGATAATAATGGTTGGGCAAGAATAGACTAGTTCACTACAAGGGAATCAACCTGCCTCTACCCCTTCTAGTCTCATTGCATATAAGTAGTAAGTAAGTCTAGGTGCTCTGCCTCCTTCGTTCCTTTGTTCCTTGGTCTTTGTATGTCAGGTGTGCTCTTATCTTTTCCAGGTGCACATATAACTCATGTCATTCAGTACCATGTTTGGAAAATGAATCCAGCTGCTATCTTGATTCTCAGATGCTATCAAGAACTTAGTTACTTGGTGGTGTAACATCTCCCCATATGACTGAAAGTTTGATCATTCTGATGCTTTCTTGAATCCGCCATTTCTGCAGGATGTATTATAACTTGTATGCTCCTTGGTAAGACTCATTCTTGATTGTAATGTTCTTGGTAGACTCTGATCACTTTTATGTCTTGTTGGTCCCCATGAGTCTTTTGGCTTCCAAATTCACCTAGTGTGATAGTTTGGTATGAGGTAAGACAGACTAAAAAACTGAGAGACTCATGCCCAGTGAGTGGCATAGACTGCCAGCAGGCCAACTTTGTTCATTTGTTACTGGCAGATCAGTGTGAGTTCAGAGCTCCAGCATCTAACCTATACCATAATGAAATAGAAGCAGAGTGAGATTGCTCAAGTAATATTTTTCGTGTAACTTACTCTGAGGCAGAGCATTCTGAGTCCTTGTGGTTATAGACAGTGAATACATCAACTATCCACATGTCAACCTGAGGAACAATAAAGCAAGCAGTAGCGTTAGTTCAAGAAATCCAGAAGAATAAGGTTGATACTTGATCTGTGGGCTCCTTCAGTGTTGGTTAGCTGAATGACAGACATGACTGTGGTTGCAGCATCCAATCTGCATAGCTGTAGGGGAAAGATTTAATTTGTCTTCTGGATCTAATCCACAGCCATGATTGCATTTGGATGCCATGAAGTAATGTTTGAGTATGGCAAGTGACAGACAAGAAGTAGGCCTTGTTTCTAGCTTTCCATATAGACCACACCATGAGCATCCAGATGGAAATCCACTCTGAAGGTGGATGCCTGTAGGGGCTAATGAAACATATGTCTGAAAGCTTGGAACACCAGCTGATATAGGTAATGCTAGCTACTTTTTGATGTCTTCCCACAGTCTAGTAGTGATAGAGCATACCTCAAAGAGATGACCTACAGTCTCCTCTCCACTACCACATAATGGACATAAGATTTCCTGGCTTGCAGGGATGACTCCTCTTTTCTGAAGGGTTGCTTTCGTTGGGATAGCATTTTGAATCAATAGCCAGACAAAGATGCAGACTTTCTTTGGTGCCAAACTACTCCATATATTCTTTGTGAGTGATAGGTGAGTAGGAGAAAAAGCATGCTGTGTAACAGAGGTGATCAATTTATATGCCTCACATACTGTAAACTTCCCATCATTACTATTTTTGAAGATGAATTTGTCTGTGATGCCATCATTTGGGGAAATCTTCAATAAGTTAGTAGGTAGATTTGCAAGGTTAGACTATTATGCGGACCTGAGTAGCCTTCTTCACTTCCAACCCCATGTCCACAGGCCATTAGACCAGCTACCTGCATCCGCCACACATATCTCTTTGTTTAACATAATCCTTAACAACCTTGGATAGCGATTAGCTTGAGCAATGTCATTCCACCATTTGTCAGTCCAAAGTCTGATGCGCTCTCCATTACCAAGTTGCAACAATATGTTATCTGTAAACCAGCTTTGATTTATAGTTTTTAAGAGGTTGAGCCACCATTCTGAAGCGTAGGTTCTGCCTCTACGCCGTCCAATAGAGGGGGTGTTACCAGCAGGGATGAGTGCTCTGTGTACAGCAATATTCAGAGGGGTTGTACTTCCATACTTGGATCTTAGGACATCTGTGGTAACTGAAGACTCATCATTAAGCATTTGAATCCCCCATTTGCAAAACATAGCTGTATTAAAGCGTGAAAGACAGCGAATACCCAGTCCCCCTTCAGCCAGAGCTGTTGTGACATTTCTCCAGGAGGAAAGGCATATTTTGAACTTGTCATTGGATCTACTCCAGAAAAAATCTCTCTGAATAGAAGTTAGCTTCTTGATTATAGACTTGGGAGCCCTGTAAACATAGAAGAAGTGGGACGGGAGAGCTAACAGAACAGAGTTCAGCAGAACCATCTTTCCACCAGATGAAAATAGATTGTGTTCCTTTGCAGATAAAGCATTGTTGTACTTATCTATAACTGGTTTCCAAGTACTTGTCCTGCTTACTCTTGCACCCACAGGCAACCCCAAGCACTTGAAGGGGGGAGTGGCTGACTGACAGTTTAGAAAAGAAGCCATATCCTCCAACAAAGCTGTCTCCATGTTCACTCCAATCAACTTGCTCTTGTAGAAGTTAATCTTCAGGCCCGAAACAAGTTCAAAATTGAGTAATATTGCCTTGAATGCTATCATTGATCTCCAATCTGCTTGTCCAAACATGAGGGTGTCATCAGCAAATTGCAGATGAGAGATCTGAACCTTACTCCTACCAATACACAAACCAGAGAAAACATCCAATTCAGTAGCCTTGTTTATCATGGCCGAAAGGCCTTCAGCCACTAGCAAAAAGAGAAATGGAGAGATAGGGTCACCCTATATGATTCCACATGAAGGAAAGAATTCCCTAGTAGGGCTCTTATTTACCAGAATTGAAGTGGAGGCAAATTCTAAAAGGCCCTTGATCCACCATGACCAGCATGAGGGAAGGTTCATATTTGACATGGTTTGTAGCAGAAAGTTCCAGTTAATTGTGTCAAATGTCTTCTCAAAATCCACTTTGAATATTGTGTTCTTATTAGTCTACAGGCATGTGCGCGTCATTTTCTTTAAATTATAGCTTGCAACTTTGGGGAGATTATTTCACATAGATTCATGTTGTTGTTCATCGAATATGCATGTCTTATCTAGCATGATCTGCATTTTTATTCGAGCAAATAGTGCTCATGCATATTACAATAAATAAAACATTATAGACATGTTTTATAGTAGGTAAAGAAGAACCTGGAAAAGAGCAAGTCGTACTGATAACGTGTTGTAATCTTAATAATCTGCGAGAGAAAAGAGAAGAGATTAGAATCCTTGTCAAAAGTCTATCTACTATTTCCATTAGACTCCTCTATATACAGAGGTTTAGGACCAGGAGTTACAAAAGATATAAATCCTAAAACGGTCATAATCAATATACATTTATATATATTTATGTGTATTTACAACAAACCAGTATTATTAACTATTTATCAAGAATATAAAAAAACACATTAACTCCTAGTAATTCAAGTGGTGAGTAACTCACCTCACAACTTTGAGGTCCCAGGATCGATACCATTTAAAAGCAATTCTACAAAATTTGGCTTATCAAAAAACATATATATAAAAAAAAAAACGGAATCTAGGCCTCACAACTTTTTGGCCTACAAAAAAAATATAAAAAAACACGGAAACTAGGCCTTACAACTTTGAGGTCCTAGGATAGATACCATGGAAAAGCAATTCTCCAAAATTTGGCCTATAAAAAAAATATAAAAAAAATACGGAATCTAGGCTTCACAACTTTGAGGTTCAGATACACTGGAGAAGTAATTCTCCAAAATTTGACCTATAAATAAAATAATCTATACAGACACGGAATCGCCGTGAACAGCGGCTCATCTTCTTCACGCATTGTGAAACTCATGGCCATCTCGCTGTCAATAGTGATCCCTTCCTGCCCATAAATTGGACACTCTAACATTGTACTAACAACTCGTCGGTTCAAAATAAAAAAATGCCACACAAATTCAGTAGACGGCCCTTCGGAAATATTCGCCAGCTAGTAATCTGCGCCAACATCTTGAGATATTTCGGATTGAAGATCCTCTGGCTTATTCTCTTCTTCCATCGATGACGAGGATGTGGAGGCGGTGACTTTCACGGTTGCCGCGGTGGAAGTGCAGTGGTGGTTATTGTTATTCCTGGTCGACAGCGGAGATGGGAGGGTGTGCTCGCAACAGTAGGAGACTATAATCATGTGGGGATCTGTTTTACTCCTCTCAACTTTCTTTCTGGCAGGGCGTCCCTTGGAACTACTACATCTAAAGGTGCCCAAAACGAACCAGGGATCGGGACCAGCACGGACCCGGCACGGTGGTCCGTGGGCCGGCGAGCCACAGGCCACCCGTTCTCAAGGGTCCGGTCACGGGGTTGCGAAAAAAGCGATCCGCGGCCCTGCGGGTCCGGATTTATCCGGACCCTCCGAGATGGCCCGGTAGTTAAACCGAACGGGCCCATTTTTTTAAAAAAAATAAACAAAAATATCGCCGGAATCGCCAGGCCAGACCTGCCGGGCCGCCGGTTTAAGGTTTTTGATTTATTTTAAAAAATAAAAAAAATTGATTTTTTTTAGCGCTTCGACCCGCCAGGCTGCCCAACGGGTGATCCGGGGCACGGCGGGACCTGAGCGGAAATCCATTGAATTCCAAAAAAAATGGCATGAGGAGGCCTGCCGTACGGCCCATGGGCCCGTGGGCCCGCGGGCTAACCGCCGGGTGACCCGGGCAAAACCGCCGAAAAAGTTATTTTTCCGGCAGTTTCGGTTGGGCACGGCGTGTCACGCCCTCGTACACGGTATAATTTTTCGCCCCAAAGCAAGACACTTGCTTCGGAACAACCGGCGGAATTGTACACGAACGGACCGGCCAAATTCACCACGAACTTGTAAGCCTATGAACACACAATATACGCCCAACCAAACTCTGTATAACTCACACAATGTTGGAGGACTTGGCCTCTACAAAAGGCCTACACAATCGAGTAGTACTCTCACTTCCCACTCGCCGGATTCGAACCACACGTCCGATCCAAAGTCGCCGGAATAAGCTCTCAAAACCCACCCCCTTACACGACTCAATGTGTCTACTGATTCTCTACACTCCAGAGAACTCAGTAGGTGCTCTATGCCCTATCTGAAACGTCCCACACGTTCAAATAGCTCATGCCCGTAACTCTCGCGGAAATCCCGCTCGACCACCGTTTGAATTTTGAATCCGATCTCGATCTTCATGGAGCGTTATGACTGGAGCTCTTCGTGCAGCTGATCGACGCCAGGGAGTCAACGATCTGGTGGATTTAAATCCCTGAAAGATCGCTCAGAGATCGGGCTTTAAATCCACCTGGTAACAGCCCCCGAAAATCCCGCTGCCAGCGGTTACTGTTCACTCTCGACAGTTACTGTTCCGCGCGCGCCAGCCTGCGCGCGCGCCTGGCGCTGTTCCCCTTCACACAATTGCCGAGTCGCTACAGTACTTGCAGAGGTTCTCGCCCGTGCCCTTGCGCGTCCGCTACAGTGTCTTCAGAGGTTCTCGCTCGGCATCCAGCCGTTCCCGAAAACTCCTCCAAGTAACTCCTCGAGCCAACTAACTCCAAAACGCACCCCGACTCGACACATAGCCATCTCATGCCATGTTGTCTGGAGTAGACCCAAGCTTGATCGAGCAATTCTCAACTTGGCTCGATCAACTTGTCTTCACTCTTCGCTGCTCGCATATCTCTCGGAAAGAACCTCCATTAGATATTTGCACCGAGCTATCTCGAGTTCTACTCGTGCGTTTCTTGTTCTGTCTCGAGCAATGGCTTTCTCATGCCCACATTGCCTAGGACAGAACTCAACATGATCGACGAATTCGTACTTCTTCCTGGTGATCCGGGCCAAAACCTCTATTCGGTGTACCCGGGCGCGCGAGGCAAGCACCTGGCCGAATAGAGCTTATAGGTGTGACACGTTGTGTGTCATTCCTCGAAAAACCAAGTTTATATACCAAGTCATCCCGCTTAATCCCGACCGTAGGATTGCTTCTAATTAATGCTCAGGATCTGTCGAGAATAAGAACAGTTTTGGTCCGTTAGATCTGTCATTAAATGAGTGGCTTGAATTTTGTCGATTACACATCTTAACCCCAGCCATCCGATCTTGTCAGAAAAAGAACATCTCGGATGACTTCGAACGTTTCACCTTCAGTTTCCTCATGAAGCTTTCTCTGTAACCGTAGGATCAAAGAGCCAGATGTATGGATGAGATGAAATGAGGCAGCTTCGACGAGAAGCATCTCATTCGAGCCGTAAGATTTAAAATAAAAAGAACGCACACGATGAAGTCACAGATTTGAGCGCCAACAATTCCCAGCCGCAAGATTCTATTTAATCGAACCGTCAAGATTAAAACAAATCACATTATACATGTCACGTCTTACACCAATCAAATTAGAACACATAGACACTTTAGGTTCAATCACATTAACAAGGATAATCAGGTAATTTCACACAGATTAATATTGTTTTGATAACTTCATACAACATATTTGTTACCTAAAAATGACAGGCGATTAACTAAAGGAGGGACAAGGTTTAAGAGGGCGTTGAGATAAGTGGCCGAGGCATACTCAAGCGCAGCGAAAGATACATTAAGAGCCAAGCTCAACCTGCAGGGAATAATGGACTTGCTCTGTTAATTCAATGAGATCTCAGTTTCATGCTGATCGTTTCCTGCTCCCTCATCTTTACATGATTCCACACTCATAGGTTTTGCTTTCTTTATATTTAGCTTATGCTTTACTTGGTTTTGGTTATTAATGGATCCCTTTTGCGCTAAAAAACAACTACCCAGAGTATTGAAGGTATGAAAATCTGTCCACATAAGAGGTGCACTTTTCCTGCATAGGAAATGGAGAAAATGTATATACATTAACCTCAATGCTCTACATAAGCATGTGTTGCCTGTGACTATTGAGTGAGACCTGTCGACGAAGTAAGCTCATGGCAAAAAGAGGAAGTTGGTTATGAAGGATGGATAAATTCTTCGTCTTCGGAACTCGGAAGTTACGTCTCTCTGTATTTTAATTTTCTTTCTTCTCCAGGGTTGTCAACGACACTGGAGCTTGAAACAAATAGCAAATGAAAGGAAATGTGTTTACAAGAAGTTGGGCGGACGTGTGTAAATAAAATAAGGTTTGGTCGAAATCGTTAAAAAGTAACAAGAAAGAAAAATAAAATTTTATTGGCTTTTGATTGGTGGGTTTCCGTATCTTTTTCTTTTTATAAGAATTTTTTTATTCTATATATAAGATCCAAAACTTTATATGTATGCATATACACACACCTATATCTAAAAGCCAAAAATTATATACATGCTTTGAGACAGTCTAATAGCTGATTAGTCCAACCTTCCATTATACTAAAAATATATTACCTTATTACGGCTTTCGCGAAAAAAATAGTTTACATCGTCAGAATGACTATCTGATACTAATACATAGCCAAGGGTCTTGTAACTAATCCTTATAATGTAATAATGACACCTTCATTTTCTCTAGGATAATTTCACAGTTTGCTGGGAGTCCGTTGAAAACAAAGTTGTTGCGGGCTTTCCATATCCACATGCTAGACTATGCCAAAGGAATTTCCAAACTTCATATCATTTCCTCGATTTGAGCATGCCCAGATAGAAGGTATGTTTGTAAAGGTTGGTTACTCCCAACATAGTGATATGCCCATTCATTTATATAGCTCATGCCACATCTTGCACATATGTTTGCATTCAAAGAATATGTGGTAGAGCGATTCTGAGCTTTCTTTGCATTCTTCGAAGAAAGCGTATACTGCTGTTGGTAGATGTACTGTTAGTATGCCCAAGCATACAACATGTCAAAAGTAGCAAGGCTTTCCTAGATTATGCTCCAGATGAATGCTTGTATTCGCTTAGGTGAGCATTTCCCCCAGCTATTTCTCAATGGTGCGTTACCATGTAAAATAATACTCATAAAATGTGTCAATTCACTGGAGTTTTGTAATGTTATCCAACTGGGGCTAGAGATGACTCTTTCTCCATTGAAAATTGGGCGTCCACCTGAATAGTCGATAGTATTTTCATTACTTCTACTGCTTCATTCTTATTTCCTTTCTCATTTGCCAATCCCTGCCTCTCCACCATCTTACATGTTTCCCTCATTTCCAAGTCATCCCGTAGCCAAATGGTTGTCGTCCTCACTGGGATGACTTCCTTGCCTTTTAACTCACCCGCCTTAGAGGATTCGGGTTTGTCCATCACAACTCCATTCTTTCCCAACCCTCTTGTAGCTTGATGTTATCTTCCTTCTTTTCCCAACTTTTTCCCCTATCTTATACCCCGCCTTCGGCTTCTCCCTATCTCCCAGTGCATTCACCAGTCTTGTGTCCCAGGACATTGCATTTTATGCAGTAATCGCCCCGCTTTTTGTAGATCACTCTCTATAGTCTATTTACAAAGGAGACTTGCTCCTGTCTAGTGAATCCTTGTCTAAATTGATCTCAACACAAATTATCGCGTACTCCCTTCGAGTTCTGGTCAGTGTCATGTTATCTACACCCAGGTATCTGACAAGTAAAGAGCCTATGACCTTAAGTGTGCCCCTTTTGTAAAGTTTCACCGATAGGTTTGGCAATGTTATCCAAATAGGGGCAAGAGATGACCCTTCCTCCACTGAAAAATTAGGTGTATGATGCAGGAGCATCTGCATATAATCAACCATAACTTTAGCTACACTTGTCTTTTTTAGAATAAATCCCGAAGTCAACTGATTACAGATTTATTAACAATTTACTATTTTTATGTTGATTGATTGATTAGGAGAGATTTACGTAATTATGCTAGTTATGGCAGATTGCAAAAAACCAGTTAATTGTTTGGTTATTTAAGTCCGACTTGTGATCTCATTTTGATTATCGAATTTTGAGAAGAAAATAAAATAAACGAAAATCGAGAGCACCACTCGGGATTCTTTTGGGAGAAGTTCTTATTTCTTTGTCTTTCCTACAATTTTTATACTTTCGAGCCTACATGATAATCACTATCTTGTTCCGGCTTCAGGTGGTATCAGAGCAATCAACATCCTCCTGTGAACTCAACATGGTTGAAGCTGTAGCACAAGGACGTGGTGCACAGGATCGTGTTTGCGGTTATAGTCGTCGTAGGAAGGTTCCGAGTGAGGAAGCCCAATATCGTGATAGCAATGTTCGAAACATGGTAATGATTGAGAATTTGCAGAGACAAGTCACAGATCTATCCCAGCGCTTTATAGCGCAAAATTTGAAGGCTCATGACAATCTGGAGGAATTTCAATATTCCTTGTTTGTCGAGTCGTATGGAGAAGAAGATTTGGATGACAACTCTGAGTATGAAGGTCCTCCTATTTTC
>JAOWBN010235917.1:0-12328 GCA_028565015.1 Pinguicula moranensis
ATTTTTTTGGTATTTCGGTATTTCGGTATTTCGATATTTCAGTTCGGTATTCGGTAAGTTCGGTTCGGTATCGGTATTACCGATTACCGATCGATAATACCAATTAAGCACCCCTAGTACTGCTTTAGCTTGTGTTGATTTGTTGAGATTTTTTCCTTTGGATAGCGCTAATTATCTTGATTGGAAGGAGGGAGTGGATCTTCTTCTAGACTATCTGGGTTATAAGGAAATATTACTTATTTATGTTCCTCCGGTTAAACCTGTGGAGACTGCTACTCTGGCTGATGATGCATTGTTAAAGGCCTATGATAATTGGAGCAATGCAAATAGGATGACAAGGTGCCATATCCTTTTAGGTTTAAGTGCACCACTTCGAAGAACCTACACCAAAGTTATGAATGTTAAGGATATTCAAGACAGTATTAAAAAGAAGTATGGTCAAACTTCTCAAGCTCACGTAGACAGTCTTTGAAAATCTTTCATCAAGACTAAGTGTAGAGATAATGAAGATGTCAAGGCTCATGTGAACATGGTGGATTTGTTGGGTGTATATAGAAGGACAAACATTAAATTGGTATGAGGCCTTTTAGGGGTAAAACCCCAAGAACAAAACCGTGATGGTTTCTGCCTAGAGCGGACATATCATACCAATTTGGGGTTCGAAAATTAAATCCTAGCAGTGGTGCGGTGAGGGTGGACGTGTCGATTTTGGAACCTAGTTAAACTTCATCTCCCGAAATGGATGGTTACTTGAGGGGGCACTGGGGGCACTTTATTCACGAGGAGGAATGTTGAGCAAACAAAGTGTCATTTGTCCCACACGGACTAGATATGATGGATATGTATGCATTGAAAATTAATGGTGATGAAGTTTTCAATTTGGTTGATAGATCATTTGCCTACAATTCATCTTACTTGTGGCACTTTCGATTATCTTATATCAGTAATGCGCTCATTTAGTAACTTATTCGTGATGGTTTATTGAGCAATCTTAAATTTCAGAAGTATGCTCTGGGTGAAAGTTGCATTTCTCGAAAGATGCACAAATTACCATTTTCTGAAGGGTCATAGAAGTTTTGGCAAGTTTGAAGTGATTTATTCTGATGTATGTGGACCATTCAACACTAAGACTAGAAAGGAATGTAAATATCATCAGATGATTTTCCATGACATGGATATGTCTATCTCATGCGTAAGGAGTCTAATGCATTTGAGTTCTTCAAGAAATTCAAATTTGAAGTAGAAAATAGAACGGGTAGAAAGATTAAAGCATTTCATACAGATCGTGGTGGTGAATATTGTTCTACCTTGTTTGATAAGTTTTGTGAAGAGCATGGTATTATTCACATCAAAACTATGGCTTAAACTCTTGAGCATAATGATGTAACAGAGAGAAGGAATCGTACACTATTAGAAATGATAAGATTAATGTTGGCTCATGCTAGCCTTCCCACTAGCTTTTAGAGTGATGCATTATTGACTTCAGCCTATATTTTGAATAGTGTTCCAACAAAATAAGTTGAGGCTACACCTTATGAAGCTTGATTTGGAAGAAATGCCAGTTTAAATCATGTTCGAGTTTAGGGTTCAAGAGATAGCCTTCCCACTAGCTCATGTACTTATCCTTGATGCTTCAAGAGATAAGCTAAGTTCCAAAACTAGAAGATATTTTCTCATTGGATATCCTGATTGTTCTACGGGTTACAAGCTATACGATCCAGTTGCTAAGGTAGTAGTAGAAAGTTGCAATGTCAAGTTCTTAGAAGATAAATTTGACTCTGAGAATTTGAAAGGAGAAAAGAATTTGCTAGAGGAAATTGATGAGAATCAAACTATTGAGGATTTGTTACCCTCTTTGGAGCAGCCTACTAAGTCACACGCTATTTCCAGAAAAAGGAAAGAATATCCTGAAGCCACTAGAAAGAGTTCAAGAGTTTTTTTTGTTTTTTTTAGTTAATCCAAATTTATATAAATATGGTAAATAGTATTTACAGAATAAGAAAAGAAAGAACAAATATTTATAGGATAAACGACTAGAAACCCCCCGATCAGAGAACCTTAAAGGATGAAATCAGTGTGTGTTTCCTTGATCATGAACTGTATATCCTGCTCTTTCGTCATACCCTTCAGTATAGCTAAAGGTGATCTGATATATGGCTCCCCTAACATCATGAATGCACAAGCATCTCTGTATTCAGTTCATCGCCATCATCAGGTCTTCACCAAATTGGATATCCTGACTATCAACTTATCGATACCCTTTTTTAGGGTTATCGGTACATAGCTCCTTCAGCTATCCCTGTAATGTATAGAGGATATAATCGAAAAAACAAGGATATAATGGTTCACTCTCCAGGTAGCCATCCAGCCTCTTTCACCTTATAGTCTCAATGTAAATGTTGCTAGTCCGTTAGTGTTGACTCTTTCACTCCTTTGCTTTTGAATGTATTCTTTATGACCTTTGAAATTTCTGATCCTCTGAAGTGTTTTTGTCATCAGATCCATGAAGTGGAATTTTCAAATGCTGACATGCTTCTTCTTTGTGGTGTGTAGTTCACCTTTGTGTTTGTCATTGAAGTCCTCCTGAGCTGGATGTAGACTTATAAATTGCATAACCATTGTAGCTTCTAGCAGACTGTTTGTGCTGCTAATTCAGTTAGAGTGTCCCTAGCGTCAATTGATGATTCTTGGGAGATCCCTTATACCTTGTAAGGATCCATCTCCCTATGTCACGTGAAAATCACAACAGAGTGTTGTGTTCAGGGAAGTGCGTGGATGAGATCCAGTATACTTCTTGATATTCTTGTTATCAGGGATCATCTCCATATGGCTGTTGAATACAAGCACAAAATAGTGTTGTGTTCAAATGTATGATGCAGAGATCCAGTATACTTCTTGATGTTTGTTTGATCAAGAACCATCTCCATAGGGCAGGTGGAAGCCCATTTTGTATTGTGATCTCAGTGTGTTCAAATGTGAGCAGATGAGATCTGCCACTAAGTGTCTATGCGGTATGACCCATCCAGGATTGTACCTAACCTGTACCAAATTGAAGAGTAGTGTAATGAGATGTCCAAGAACTACATTTCAGAGCTAGAGAGAGGATGATTCAATGTTTTGGAAAAACCGAATGCAACACATGCCCTCAATTGTTGTCAGCAAGCCTTGACCCTAACCTGTACCACAATGAAGGAGCCAAAAAATCAAATGCACAAAGGATACTTTATCTAGACAATCAGACTCTAACGTTTTGGGCCATATGACATTGAGTAACACTTTCCAGCAACATTTCTTATACTTGTTGGTGTCTAAATGCAGAACCTTCTTATTACTATGGGTACTTTGTTATATCCACCGATCAGCCACCTGCACATAGAATTAAAATAATCTGGCAATGTGTTCTCTTATGAACTTGCAGCTGTGCTGAAAAATTGACCCAAATTCTGGAAAACTCAAAGAATATTTTTGCCTTAAACCTTCTGCATACAAATAAAGACAAGTCTTGAGTTAGAAAGATAAGCAAGTAATAGGGTTTAATAGCCAATCCGTAGATGAGTAATGGACTTGTTTTTTTGCTGAGATCCACCACCATGAGGTTCGTTTGACGTTTGATGCAATGCTTAGATAGTTTGGATCTTTGTCTTGAAAGTGTTTTATATTTCTGGCCTTCCAAACTAACCACATCAGAGCTGCCCAGATAGAGTTCAAGGCTAATGAGTTAGCATTGGCTGGTTTTGAAGACATAAAGGCTAACAGAGATGGCACTTGTACATATGCCAGCTGATCAACTTCAAGGGATGAGAGCCATTCCTTTATAGATTTCCATACATGCACAATCAGAGGACAAGTTTGAAATATGTAATCCACTAAATCACTACCAAATGGACAGAAGGTGCATCTGATCTCATGTGCAGTAGGAATAATGTGATGTAGTTGGAGTGCTTCTTTGGTAGGAAGGGAGTTTTGAAGAAGTTTCTAGACAAATATAAGTACTTTCTTTGGGGCGAATGAAGACGAGACTGATTTCAGCATCGCCGACTCCTGAGGAGAGTAAGATGAATCTGAAGTAGCTAGAATCCTATCATATGCTTGCTTAATTGTGTACTTCCCTTCTGAATCAGTGTTGAAGTAATACTTATCCGTGTGAGTACAAGAAACGCTTACATTCTGCAAGAGCAGCACAATTGATGCAAAGTCATGGACTTCAGCTGGTCTTAAATTTCTTCTCCAAGACCAAGACCACTGCCACTGTGATAAAAACCATCCTCCCATTTTTGAAATTGAGGCATGCTGATTTAGTGCAGATCTGAATAACCTCGGAAATTGCTCAGGTAGATGAGTGTTTAGAATCCAAATATTAGTCCATAATTTGATGTTTTTACCTATCCCAACTCTCACTCGAATTGGTTGATCAAACCAATCCGCTTCTAGAAGTTCCTGGATATTGTTACACCATGGAGAAGCATAAGTGCTACCCCTCATTCTGCCTCTTTCAACAATATTATGCTAGGGAGGTCTTAGTTCTCTCCATCTTCCCACAAACAAAGATCCATCCAACCCATATTTGGAACGCAAAACATTCATGGCTAGGTCAGAACCTCCATAAAGTATCCGCTCTCCCCATTTGCCCAGTAAAGAGTCATTGAAAGCCTTCAAACTCCTGACCCCCAAGCCTCCCTTATCCACTGGTGTAATCAATTTTTTCCAAGAAATCCAGTGTACAGTTTTCTGTTCCTTTCTGATATTCCAAAAGAAACTTCTCTGGATTTTTTCCAACCTATTGATGAAGGCATTTGGAGCTTTCATAAAGGAGAAATAACGAGAAGGGAGAGCATTAAGAACAGAGTTCATGAGTGTCAGTTTCCCTCCCGCTGATAAGAATCTATGATCCCAAGCATTTAAGACTTTAGAGAACCTGTTAATTACTGGCTGCCATGTAGTTGTTCTTGCTGGATTTGCACCTATAGGAAGGCCGAGATACTTGAAAGGAAATGATGCCGTTTTGAAACCCAGAGCGGCAACCATTTCTTCAAGAGTGGATTGCTGCAAGTTCATCCCTACCAAGCTACTCTTATAGTAGTTAATTTTCAGGCCAGAAGTGATCTCAAAATTGAGCAGTATGGCTTTTAAAGTTTTGATTGTTTCCCATCTAGGTTGTCCAAATACCAATGTATCATTTGTGTACTGTAAATGAGTAAGGTGAGTTCTTTCTTTCCCAACTTCTAAACCTTTGAAGATGTTTTAGCTAGCTGCTTTCTTGATCATAACCGAAAGTCCCTCAGCAGCTACTAGGTAAAGTAGGGGGAAGATAGGATCCTCTTTGCAAAGTCCTCTTTGTGGGAAAAAATCTGAAGTGGGGCTGCCATTTATGATTGAGGAGGAGGCCGAAGCAAGCAATTCATCCACCCACCAGATCCGAACTTGAGGGAATTCCATTTGTGCCATGACATCCTTCAGGTAATCCCAATTTACAGAATCAAAGGCCTTCTCGAAGTCTATCTTGAAGATGAAGGCCTATTTTCTAAGTTTTTTTTATCTCATCTACGGTTTCATTGGCAATGAGAACCCCATCCAGCGACTTCCTGCACTTTATAAAACCCATCTAATTGGGAGCAATAATATCCCTCATGATTGGACTTAGCCTCTTCTCTAGAACCTTTTATATAATCTTTGGAATTGCTCCAATTAAGGTTATAGGTCTGAAGTCTTCTACCTGGAGGGGAGTAGCTGTTTTGGCTAGTAGGGAAATGTGTGCAGCATTGCTTCCTTTTGATAATTGACAGTTCCTGTAGAATTCAGAAAACAATTGTAAAATGTCAGCTTTGAACCAATGTATAAAATGTTTGATGAATTTAAAATTTAACCCATCTGGTCCTGGACTGTTTGCTGCCACAATCCTGAATTGCTTCCTAGATCTCTGTTTCTGAGAAAGGTCTCACTAAATGTTCTTTAGAAGTTGGAGAGAAATGATTGAACCTCATATCATGTTAGAGATTTTAGGTCTACTCCAAAATGTTTCTGAGAACCTGTTAGCAAAGTGGTTTTTGAAACATCTCTTAATGTCCACCGGATTTTCTAACCAGTTGTTACCCTCCCAGACACCCTGAATGGAGTTTCTTCTTCTATTTTTCTGGATCCATCTATGGAAATAAGCTGAATTTGCATCACCTTGCTTCAGCCAATTAAGTCTAGACTTCTGAAAATGTAGGCTGTTCATAGTTCTTGTCAAAGCTTGGATTTCTTCCTATTTTCTCAGAATTTGCTGTACATCAGTGGCAGAGAGCTGAAGGTTTTGTTCGGCTTCTCTTTCCAAATCAGACAGTTGCTCAAGCAGTTGAATTCTTTTAGACAAAGAGCTCCTAGGTTGCAAAGAGTTCCATTCTTTGATTCCTATCCTTATTTCTCTGAATTTGATCTTTAATCTGTGTCTAGCAAAGCCATCCGGATTTATATTTGAGCATATATTTCCCACTGCCGTGAGGAACTATGTGTTGTCTAGCCAACAATCAAGCACTCTAAAAGGTTTAGGACCCCAATCTTTAAGATTGCAGCAAAGAAAAACTGGGCAGTGATCCGAATCATCCCTATCTAGGCCTGATTGTATCCATGATGTATTATTTCCCAGCCACCTATCATTCACAAGAAATCTGCCCAGCCTACTCATTGCTCTAAAGGACTTTAAATACCATGTAAATTTCCTGCAAACCATCTGCAAATCCTGCAAATCCTGTGAATTCATCCTATTAATAAAAGTCCTAAATGATAAGATTTCATGATCCAAGGAGCGGTGAGAAGTTCCTCTTTTTTCTGAGGCATTTAGAACCGCATTAAAGTCTCCCATGAGAAACCATTTATCATCTTCTTTCCTTTGATATAAATCCAAAATTTGATTCCACTGACTTTCTCTTGCTCCCAACTCATTCGGTCCATAGATATTCAACATGTGAGAAATGATTGTTTCTGAATACCAAGTTCCAGAAGCTACTATAGAGCCATCTCCCGAATAAATATGGAGTCTGTTGAAAATAGTTTTTTCCCAGATGCATAGCAAACCACTTGATTGTCCCAATGATCCTTTAAATATCCAATCAAACTCCTCATCAAACCTAAGGATTGGCAGAATTTTCTATCAACTGTTTCATTTTAGTTTCTTGCAGGCTTAAGAAGTCTGGTAAGTGTTTAAGAATGAGGCTCTTAACTCTTCTCTGTCCCCCTTGGCCACAGAGACCCCTCACATTATATGTGATAGCCTTCATAGAGAAACTGCAGCTTCTGTGACTCGTGGCATAAGCTCTTCCTCCACGCTGACAGCCTGCATTGTCTGGAGGTTGATCTTGATCAGTTTCTCTTTTTCTTGCAGCTAGTCTAGATATATTAGTCCCAGTTGTTGTCCAATTTCAATTGTTTTATCAGCTTCTAACTATAAATGATCTCCAGAAAGATTGTAATGAACAGAGAGATGGTTGATCCAATCCCCTAGTGCTGCTAAATCTTTCTCTCTATCCGGATAATTGCCTTTGCGAGTTTGGCTCCTTATTTTGGGGCCACTCCTTTTCCTTCTCATAATGACCAGGTTTTTAGGAGTTTTCACCTCTGATAACTTAGCTACCTTAAGAGGGGAAATTCAGACGCTGAGGGTGGGGTTGGCTGAACTACAACAAGGGAAGGAGATTGACGAATAACTGATTTATTTTGGTCTGAAGTCTGAATTGAAGGAGATAGTCGTAACGGGCTATCTCCTACTGTGACTTTATCTACTGCCTCCTGACCATGCTGTGGTGATTGATAATATTCTTGACAGACCTCTTGAGATATCAGTTCCTCTATCTGTGGTGTGATGGTGTCCGTTGAAGTAATGGTTGTAGAAGCAGTTTCCTGCTGGAGTTGAAGAGGGGTTGGAGAAACAAGTGTTTCCATTTCAGGAGAGACCTTCGTTTCAGAAACCATTTTAGGAGACCCACCTGATTTGGATGGAGAACTGATAGTGGTGTCTTTAGGGTCCCTCCTAACCTCTTCCACATTATGCTGAACTTGCACAAAATCAGCCCTGTCTGTAGTCTCTGGTATGCTCAATGAGCTGCGATCATCCTTGATAGGAATAGATCTTTCAGATTGCATAGTAGACGAAGTCTCGACTGAGTTAAGACTTGATATATCATCTTCTGCAGAATGTTTAAGCCCCCATCCAGCATTGAACTTGGTTGAACTAAGTTCAAGAATATGTAAAGTAACCTTTGAGCCATCAACCAGAATAGGGAGAGAGTTAGGCACTTTTGAAGTCCATTCAAGGGAGATCAATATTTGGACTGCTTCTAGATAATGCTTGTTTAGTGAAACCTCGTCTATTTGGATTACTTTGCCGAGATGTGAACCAATCTTGATCATAGTTTGGTAATTCCATAATTGAAGTGTTAATCCAAATACATTGATCCAACATAGTTTCTGTGCTGGAGGATCCAGAGTAGCTTCATTCCATGATCTATAAGATCTGTTACCCAATTTCCCAGCCAGGATGAGTCACTCTTGATCAAATTTTACAAGTCCAGTTCCTCTTTCTCCCAAAGAAGGATCTTGTCCAACCCCAATGGACTGATGATAATATTTAGATAACCCGCTGATTTCAGACTAAGTTGTAGCTCTCTGCTCCCATCCAGGTCGATTAGTGAACCAATGTAGCTATTTTTAAACCAGGAAAGATCTGCTTCAGTGGTTGAGAACGAAAGCAGCTTGTCTCTACCTAGTTGATTCACTGAATCTTGCATTGGGTCATTGTTGGTGGATGCACCTGCAAGAGACACCTTCCCTACATTGGTAGTTGGGATCAGCACTAGCTTAGTCCTAAAAACAGGGCCCTGGGCTTGTTTGGCTTTAGTAGATTTAAACTTTGGAAACCTAGCCAAATTTGCACGCATCCGATAAGAACCAAACCATATATTATTGAGCTGATACAGTCTAATTTCCATATCCACACTATCTGCAAATTGTACAAAACCAAAGGGCTTGCCATTTCTGTCCAGCTTCCGTGCAATAGACAACTCGCTCACAAAACCTTTCCTGTTTAAGATTTCAGACAAATTTGGCAGCTGGCATTCTTTGGGAAAGTTAGATATGAGATAAGACAGTGGATGATTGGAAGGTTGTGTATTCTATGGAACTCTAGGACCTAGTCTCTCATGAACCGGACGGAGGGACAGAGCATTTGCATAGCTCTTAGTGTAGTTCTTACTATTTATCCGTGGGGATTTCCCTTCTCTAATAGTACCACGCTGAATCCTCTTCTGCTGATGTGAGGGTATGATCCACTTAGACATTATGCAGAGCTACACTGCCTACCACTAAAGAGAGACACCCGAAGGAAGCTAGTAGAATGGCAGAAGTAGAGCTATTGATAAGCTGAGTATGTGCTCAAAGGCCATGGGAATTCCTATGGGGTACTGTAGATGGGGTTTACTGTTTAGAGAGTACAAAGAGTATCCCAGTCAGATGTGCGTCCTCCAAAATCAAAGGGTAAAGTGATGACATTGTAAGATGAGTTAGTTGGAGAGAGGGGGACGAGAAGAAAGTTGTGTTAAAGTGAGGTGCCGGGGTTCAGAGGTTCGCAATAGGTAGGTAGGTAGGTAGGCCTTCCCGAACGCGAGGGGAGTCCCCGGGAAGAGATCAAGCAGAGTGAAAGGAACTATAAGCAATTGGTGACGAATGGGAAGGAATTCCTCGGAGAAGAAGGCTGTCGAACGGTGGGTTTACTGTTCATATCGCAAAGAATTCAGCGAGAAGGACAGTGGGTTTACTGTTCATTAGCAAACTCATAGTTATAATTTTCTTATCTTTGTTGTCACTCTCGACTACTCTAGAAAGAACTCAAAAGTTACTAATTGTCCTATTGGTTCAGAATATCATGTTTATAATGGTGAAATTTGTGAAATCGTCATATTAAATGAAGATATGAATGATCCAAATACCTTTCTAGAGGCTGTGACATATGTGGATAAAGAGTTATGGTTAGAATCTATGCATGAGGAGCTTCAATCTGTTCATAAAAACAATGTGTGGACTTTAGTTGATCTTCGTACAAATGCTCAAGTGATTGGTTGCATGGATATTTAAGAGGAATAAAAATTCGAAAGGTATTGTTGAAAAGTATAAAGCTCGCTTAGTTGCAAAAGATACAATTAAACACATGGAATTGATTATGCTGAAACATTTTCAATCAATAAGAGTCGTACTTGCTTTGGTTGCATACTTTGATTTTGAGTTATATCAAATGAATGTGAAGACAACTTTCTTTAATGGTAAACTTGAAGAAGATATTTATATGGAGCAACCAGAAGGTTTTCTAGTTCATGGAAGTGAAATCAAGGTATGTAAACTAAATAGATCTCTCTATGGTTTGAAGCAAGCCTGTCGACAATGGAATATAAAGTTTCATGAAAAAGTTATTATTTCTGGTTTTATTCAGAATTCAATAGAGCCTTGCATTTATGTTAAGAAAGTGGGAGAAGATATTATATTCTTAATATTATATGTTGATGATATTCTTTTGGCTGGAAACAACAATAATCTTTTACTTGAGACAAAGAATTGGTTATTCTCTGTATTTGAAATGAAAGACTTGGGAGAAGCTTCTTTTATCCTTGGGATTAAAATTGTTCGTGATAGAGCTGCACGAAAGATTTTATTGTTACAGGAGAGTTATATTACTTCTATACTTGAGAGTTTAATATGACAATGTGCATAGAATGAAAGATTTCATATAATTCTTCTATCAAATTGAGTAAGGAATAATGCCCAATGCCTTATTCACATTGTCTTGATCCTGAGAAATATCATTATGCTTCTGTTGTGGGTAGTTTGATGTATGCTATGACTTATACTGGACTTGATCTTGCTTATGCATTGAATTTGCTTAGTCGATTTCAGTCAAACCCAAAGTATGCTCATTTGGAAGCTGTGAAGTGGGTTCCGAAATATCTTAAACGTACCAAGTCTTATGCACTTTCTCTTCAGGAAAACTCCTTGGATATTTATGGTTATTCAGATCCAAATTATCAGGGTTGTGTTGATACCAGGAAATCAACTTCTGGATTTATCTTTATGTTATGTGGAGCTGCTATTTCATGGAAGAGCAAGAAATAAGGAATTGTTGCTTAATCTACCATGAAAGCTGAATATGTGGCTATGAATCATGCGACGAAAGAAGCAGTGTTCTTGAAGAGATTTATGAATGAGCTGCTTATAGTTTCATGAGTGGAACATCCTATTCGGATTTATTAATGGGCTTGTGAGATTGAATTCAATTGGCCAAATCCAATACCACTTACCTATGGTCAGAAAGTTAAATGGTAGAGGGTCTGCCCATTTATGAGTTAGGTTAAATATATACCTCCAAGGGCACACGGTTGTCAAATGTAAGAAATCCTATAGCCTGGATGGTTTCCTTCGGGAAAGGAAGATTCGTACGATTGTGAGATCCTTGATCTTTGAAACTGTTAAAGATTTTTTGAAGACAACCATGGGAAGTAATTCTTAGTTACTTTATTTGTTGTTTTATTTCTGTGTTTGTAAATCCTCTCCAACATATTTACTCTAGCTTGTTTAGATCAAGTTTTTTAGGTGATAAAATTATTGATTACTTGATATACACGAACAAAAATATCGTTATTCCAAAAACCTACAAGAGTTTGATAGTCTATTAATAAATTTGGACAAGTGTTATGACATTTGTCATTCTCTAAAGCATGTTAGACATGCATTTTGACACTGGTTTAGACATTGCACATGCTTGGAGCTAGACAAATGTCCCAACACATGTCTTAATGCATGTCTAACATGTGTCATTGATCAATCAACTTTTTAGGATTTTTCAGAAAAATTCATAAGCAATTCGCAATTGCAAAATAGTCCCTAAACTTTTCAAAATTATGAAATGACCCTAAACTTTGGATAATTTCATAATTAACCCTCAAGAAAATAGTGTTAATGTATGTGACCCTATAGGTTCTTAATAATTTGGCAATAAACCTCGAATTCACATAAACAATTATGTCTAGTGATTTATACACTTATAAATTATTAATCCTAATTCAAGTTCATAGATAATGAGTAACATCTAGCAAAATAGCTTGGTCCCCAAGCATTGAGAATAGTCATGGAAGGAGACTATCCTTTCAAGCATTGGTTCTCTTGTAATTAATATCCTTTTACCAATAACATGTTCCTAATCTCGTATATTGATGTTACTTGTTATCCTCATTTGATGCAGGACAATCTGCAAAATTAGGAATTAATGAAGACATTCCTAATTTGGGCGCACTCCAGTATTTTAAGCATA
>JAOWBN010235928.1:0-12328 GCA_028565015.1 Pinguicula moranensis
AGTATCATCCATTGATAATATGATGATCTCTATGCGGGTCAATCCAATGTACTTGTCAACTACAAGCATCCATGTTTCTAGCTTAAGTGATATTACACTATAGTTGATGAGATCAACTATTTTTTTCAAAAGGAATTGGTTGAGAACATGCTAACCTATCCGTATTAATGGTGCCTTGTCTCACTAATACTATGGTTAGGGATATTTAGTATTGATAACTTTAATTAGAGTGTTCCTATCATCATAACGCTTTGTGATACATTCTATATTATCAATGCTAGGCTCCACTATTTTATATGTTATAAATAAACAAGTAGTGAAGGTTTCTACAATCATGTGTTAATACATAGGCCTAAGGTGATTAGCCTTAGGACATAACACTAACATGAACAATAATCCCACTCGAACTTTTGTACAATTGAGGTCATAGTTATTATGTCTTGATGACACACGCATGCAAATTGAGTCACCCAGCACAAAATCAATTCCTTTATGGAATGGAATATCCTGATCTAGAAAATTATCACGGTACATATTGTCGAGTCTCTGGTTTCTTCTAGAGCATGGCGTTGATTTCCTGGTCGGCTCATCTGTTGGTTTACCAGGTAGTCGAGGTAGCATTCGCTCACGACCATGATCATTTGTGTTCAATTATGATCCGTTCATTTCCTCTGCATCTCCATTCGCATATGCATTTATTTGGGTATACTCAACCACATCTTCATCATTTTGCCTTTAACTTTATGTGTTGACTACTGATGCATCGTATGGAGTAATGTTTAGATCAAAAGTGGTTTATGTACTACAAACATAGAAATTGGTTGCCTCGTAGCTACAACATCGACATCGTATGGAGTTGTAGCTCCTGGATAATGTCTCTCCCTATATGCATAGATATTACCAACTCCAAAGTAGTGAGGATGAGGGCCTGCATCGGGATAACCACCATAGGGTGTTGGAATGCTGTCGGAGGATAAATGTTGGGTAGGCAAACTATCATCATCTACAAACTTTTGAGGTGAGGTTCTCGTTCCGGGAAACAAATTACTTAACTTTTCGTTCAGGTCCAAACCCATATGTTGGTAGGATGATGAAAAACTGTCTTGAACATCATAGTCTTGCCGGATAGACATATTTCCATCATCAAGATAATGGGGTACAACGTTATTATTGGCGCCAACATTATCTGGGGCGGAGTTGTTGCCTCCAAATAAATTAAAAAATCAATTGCTCATGATCGTGAAATTAAATAATGAATCTATAATTAATTAAACAAAATATTACACTAACTTACATAAAATATAATAATTTATAGATTTTTTTTATCAGGATATAGGATTTAGGGTTAAATAGTTTAATATATGAACAAAAATAATATGAAAAGTAAAAAAATAAATAAAAGATACAATTCAATACCTTATATGAAGTTGCAACTACTTCAAATGCATTGAAATTGGATATTTTGTAGTGTGATTTTGGTAGAGAAAAGTCTCCTATTTGTAGAGAAAATATTTGCACGTTTTGGCATTGAGGTTGTGGAAAGTTGTTAAACCATAATTAAGGGAATATTTTAATTCCTCAAACTTTCGACAACTCCAGTGTTGAAAGTTTTAACAATTTTCGACACTTGGATTGTCGAAAGATGGCAAAGTCCGAAATTGTGTTAGATTTAGTAGATTCGACCCAACAGTAAACGAGCATGAGCCCTGGGTGCGAGTGCGCATATGGCCAACTTACAATTGAATATGGGTTACTCTCATAAAAATCTTAGTACCAAGATGATTGATTGTAAGCCCACAATCTCTTATAAGTTGGTTTTACATTCTTTACACAATCCGTGTGGGATATTCTAACACTCCCCCTCAAGTCCAACTAGGCAAGCCCTATTGAGACTTGTTTTTTTTATTGTAGGCATGTATACCTCACAATCAACACTTTGTCCTAAGAACTCCATTGCATATGGCTGTGCTACACTTTGGCCTCAGAGATCCATTGAAAGATTGAAGAATCGAAGAAACAAGTTTGAGAGAAGAACTGAATGGATATTCTTCAATGATACGTATTACGTATTACAGAGGTATATAAGGAGTACAACAAATCTCTTCCTAACTTAATTACACGTAAAATCAGGAATAAAATCAAGGATGAAATCAAGTGGGGTCACAAGGATTTGGATTTGATTTTTCTTCTTTGACTTTATCACTAATATCGCTAACACTCCTTCTCAAAATGTTGTCTCTCAATTCAGTACTGAGGCAGAATATAGGGCCATGGCTATAACTACAGTAGAACTTTATTTGTTGCGTATGCTATTCAAGAACTAACCGAGCTTTATATCTATCAATTGAGCCATGAGATTTTTGCTTAATTTTATATACCCATTTGCATCGAATGACATGCAGATCAGATGTCCAAGGACAGAGATCCCAGGTATGATTATGCAACAAGGCATTAAACTCCTCTTGCATAGCAGTTATCCACTTAGGAGACTGTGCATCTTGTTGATAGGTAAAAGGTTCTCGAGAAACATGAACACTGAATAGAGCCTGAAAAGAATGATGAACAACAGTATATAGATGATAATCATGAAATTGCTTAGGACGGATGGAACCTGTTTGTGATATTGTAACACGAGAGGATGGAAGAGGAGCAGGCTGTTCTAGAGATTCAGGTACGGCTGTCATTAGATCGGGAAATGGAATGGGTCCGAGGTGAGTGGAGATGACCGACTCCTGTAGTCCTCAGCACCTGTAGGAACAGAAATGATAGGATCCGTGGCTATCAAAGAGCTGCTGGGTGTGGTCACAATGACTGGAGAGCTAATGAGAGAATTAGTGATGGAGTTGGACTATATGGTCGCTGGGTGAGAGCCTGCATCAGCCGTGTCATGCAGCAAGGGAAGTGATGGTTGATTAGGAGAACTGTCATGGGAAGCATTTTCTGATTCAAGTGGCTCAATAACTAAGGAACAAGACACCTTACTTGTACCATTGAGAGGTCCACCTGAGGAAACAAATGAACACGAAGATGGAGATAAAATAAAGCCAAGATTGGGAAGAGGTGTACCTGAGACAGATGAGTCCACTGAGGAGGATCGAGTAGTGGTAGATGATCTCGAGCAAGCCGTGAAAGAGGATTCATCAAAAATCACATGACGATATATATATATATATATATAGTGTTATATGCAGGATCTAGATATTTATACTCAGTATGTTGAGAGCTATACCCAATGAATATACATTTTGAACTTCGAAATTTTTGCTTATGAGCATTATATGGACAAAGTAATGGGTAACAGGTATACCCAAAAATTCGAAAGCGAGTGTAGTTAGGAGGAGAGCCAAACAATTTCTCAAATGGACTCAAGTGATGAAGAATGGGAGTAGGAAGTCAATTAATCATAAAAATTGTAGTAGAACATGCTTTCCAAAATTTAGTAGGTAAATGACAACAACAACAACAACATACCCAGTATATTCCCAATTACGTTGGGGTCTGGGGGGCTAGATGTACGCTGCCTTACCCTTGTAATTATACAAAGAGGATATTTCCATTGCGATCCAATATGCATTGCTTCATTTGATGTATTTAGTTCCAGTAACTTCACTAAATAGAAACACTGGAATTTAATAGAGTCATTTTGCTCTAGTTCATTATTAGCACAAAACTAAAAGAATTGTCAATGAATACTCTTCCAGCTCCAGTTGTAATGGACATATTAGTAGGTAAATGAGACTGAGCTAAAAAGGTAAGTTCCATATCAACAGTGTGTCTATATTTGCGCTTAACAAGCCCATTTTGTGAAGGTGTGTGAGGACAGGACATACAATGAAGAATGCCACATTTATGAAGAAAGGCCTTAAATTGCTTAATTTTAAGGCCTTGAATGCCAGTACTGAGGCAGAATGGCTTAACAGCCTAGTAATGAATGGGAGTGTTAGAATAGTCGGGTCTACTATGGCTTAACATGGTAGCGGAACTAATATGGCTTAACAGCCTAATAAAGATTTTAAGGGCCTATGCGTACCGACAATTGCACAAGCCCAGCCATATGTAATGGAGTTCTGAGGTCGAAGTGTAGCCCAGTCATATGCAATAGAGTTTTGAGGACAAAGTATTGATTGCGAGGTATACATGCCTACAATAGAAAAACAAGCTCAGCAGGGTTTGCCTAGTTGGACTTGAGGGAGAGTGTTAGAATATTTTCCACACGGATTGTGAAAAAAATGTAAACCAACTTATAAGAGAATGTGGGCTTACAATCAATAAGGTTTTTATGGGTATATAAAATTAAGCAAAAATCTGATGGCTCAATTGATAGATATAAAGCTTAGTTAGTCGCTCGTGGGTTTGAGCAGTAGTATGGTCTAGACTTTTGTGCAACTTTAAGTCATGTTGTCAAGATAGCTACTCTATGATTATTTCTTATTTTGGTTGTTCAGTTTGAATGGCCTATTCGTCAACTTGATGTTTCTAATGCCTTTCTCGATGGTGAACTTGAGGAAGTTGTCTATATGGAGCAACCTCCAGGGTTCGCTTCTGATAAGTTTCCTACCCATGTTTGCTCTTTGCGCAAAGCTTTGTATGTTCTGAAACAGGTTCCTAGGGCTTGGTATGTTCGGCTCTCAGGATCCCTTGTTGATCTTTGTTTCACCTACTCATTGAATGACTCTTCTCTATTTACCTTTCATGCCGAGAAGGTACATCTGTTTGTTCTTGTTTATGTTGATGATATATTAGTCACTGGATCATCTTTATCTGCTATTTCTGGGCTTCTTACAAGCCTTCATGCATCTTTTCGTCTTCGTGATTCAGGTGATCTCGGCTATTTTATTGTCATTGAAGCTATTCGTGACAAGTCTGGTATTCAATTAGACAGACAAAGTATATATCTGATCTTTTGCAGCGTGCCAAGATGGAGCATGCCAAACCTTTGCCATCTCCATGCTCTTCAGGGGGAATGCCAAGATTCACTTACACCTCTCCTCTTGCCTCACCTGATGTGACTTTATATCGTCAAACAATTGGTACATTACAGTCTGCACCTTATCTCGTCCTGACATTGCCTTCTCGGTGAATCAACTTTGTCAACACTTGCATAATCCATCTAGTGTGCATTGGGGAGCAGCAAAACAAATACTCATATCTTAAAGGCTCCCCAAATCTAGGCTTGTGGTACACACCTGGGGATTTGCATCTTCAGGATTTTTGTGATTCTGATTGGGCAGGTGATCCTATAGATAGACGTTCTACAACTGGGTTAAGCATTATTCTAGGTTCCCGTCTTATATCCTGGTCTTCCAAGAAACTAAATGATGTCTCTCGATCCAGTACTGAGGAAGAATACAGGACCATGGCTATAACTACAACAGAACTTTATTGGTTGCGTATGCTATTCAAAGACTTTCATATCTCACTTCCTCATCATCCAGTTTTGTGGTGTGACAATATAGGTGCTCTTGCACTTGCCTCTAATCCTGTCTTCCACGCTTGTACCAAATAAATTGAAATTGATTATCATTTCATCTGAGAAAATGTCTTAAACAAGGATATTGAGATTCAGCACCTTAGTACTCGGGATCAATTAGCAGATATCTTCACAAAAGGATTGGGAATAGTTCGATTTCAATTGTTATGGTATAAACTCATGCTCATATCTCCCCCTATAAATTTGAGGGGGAGTGTTAGCGATATTAGTGATAAAGTTAAAGAAGAAAAATCAAATCCAAATCCTTGTGACCCCTCATGATTTCATCCCTGATTTTATTCCTGATTTTACGTGTAATTAAGTTAGGAAGAGATTTTTTGTACTCCATATATACCTATGTAATACGTAATACGGATCATTGAAGAAGATCCATTCAATTCTTCTCTCAAACTTGTTTCTTCGATTCTTAAATCTTTCAAATTGCACAGTCAATGGTGCATTTGGTATAGCACCAGTCAATGATTCAAAAGGAATAATTTGTGTATGAGTTGGCTATAGTAGTTGCGCTCTGACAGGATAGCTTATGTAGGATTGTTTATTTAAATACATTATGCTCTAAGTTTGGACAGTTTTAAATTTAAAAAAAATGTTGAATAGAGAAGTAAATAAAGACCATTTGAGGGTGTTAGCATAAATGACTTAAAACTAAGTGTATCACACGAGCTCTTTCAAAGAAGCTTGTATATAGTCAATTTTTATTTCATGTTTGATAGAGAATATATATGATTGTCACTAAGGTGGACAAAAAAGGGGTAAAGATCAAGTTTTGTTTGGGGGTGAGGGTAGTGTCCTGTCAACCGCTTTTGGAAACCCTAAACAATTACTACATAAGGAGTCTTGATTTATTTTAGAATGTCTCCCCTTAATCTCTTTATAGTGGTGGTGTGTGAGGTAACGGTACGATGTAGGAGGGTGTGGGTAAGAAAGGGGGTAGTGGAGAAGCAATGATATTGTGTGAGGGTGAGTTTGTGGAGACGGGGACTAAGGAGGGAGATTGGATGGTGATGACAAGGAGGAAAGTAGTGTTTTAAAGGCTGGGGAAATGGCGGTCGAGTCACGAATGTAAAAAATGGGCAATCTTCTACAAGGTTGAAAGAATATGCAAGGCGACTTAGAGAAAATGTGACGACGATGTTTGTCTACAACTTCTTGTTGGATTGTGATTCAGAGACATTTGGGGGGACTTTTGGAGTCTATGGTCTAGTAAGGGGCACACGCATCCCAAAGAAGTTTGTCAGGAATGGCCAGCGATTTGCGTTTGTCCGATTTGCCAATATAAGCGATGAAAGGAGTTGGATCGAAAATTGCAAGATGTGTGGATAGGGGACTTTAAACTACGTGTTAACCTAGAACGTTTCAAAACAATGGGTCCTCCAGTACTGATGAGACGCCCAAAAGCATAGGCGGTGAAAGAAAGCAGAGTGGGGTATTCAGAGTTGTCGTTTGTTGTCCTGATGGGGGTAGGTGGGTGGACAATGCTTGAGTGGAAGGAAGGGGGTACAATGTTTGATGCAATTTTAGTCGATAATAGGAGGCAAAGGCTTGGCTGGAGACCATATTTGTGGGAACTTTGAAGGTGGCTAGTGATGTAGGAGGAAAAACGTTTGGCAAAGGGCCTATCAAAGAAGGTCAACATACGAGGAAACAAGGAACACTACAAAACCAACTCTAAGGGAAAGGCCGGTGATCTCTCTTGAACCCATTATGTTAGAGGTCGAGGAAGATAACCTTGATCGAATATCGAAGGAAAATCATCTTGGGTACGCATCCGAGTACTTTGCAAAAAAGGCGTCCATGTGCATCCCCTCAACAAAAGCCTTCAGCCACCGACAAGCCATATTCACCTCGAGCCCCAACCAATGTGACGTTAAATGGCCTCTGCCAACCAAGTACAAGTGGGCTAGATGGTTACTTATTATATCTCGGTGCAATGGCCATTTCACTCATTGTAAACTCTATAAATAGGCCGAGTTAGCAAGTGTAATAGATAAGCATTTCCATGGAATAAAGTTGGGTCACGCTAACTCTTATTTATGTTTACACCAGCATACCCACATCATGATAATTGACTAGTTGCTATGCCATTTCGCTCGAGGAGTTTATGGTGAAAATCAAAGGGAATCATTTTTTCCCCTTGGTCGCATCATTGGTGCCATATGTGGTATCATTTCTCATACTCATTGAAAAACCTCTTACAACCAAAAATAACTAAAGATGGCAAAAATGCCGAAATATCAAGTTCATACAACTCTTTCATCGAAAAGAAAAGCACGGCTAGAGCCCTTTGGAGATATCTAGGTGGGAACAACGACAAGTAACAATGATAAAGGTTGTTGCCTGAGACCCACCCTAGAAGAGAACGCGGAGGAAAGACCAAGACTCCCTTCACATGGTCAGCCTGTGTCCTCTAGTGATCCCAGTACATCGGTTGGGCTCATTCTCTGCCCAAACACGTCAATGCCTTATCCAGCCCACCTGATCCATTTTCTCTAGATTCGTCTCAACCCACAAACTGGTCTTGACCGATCATTTCTGCAACAAGGCCATTTTTTGGTGCATCCACTTGCATCCAAACATAGTGACACCTAACCTAGAGTCCACGTTCGTCAGTCCACCTAGTTCCTTTCCCTGGGTTGACCACCAATCTGATGCAGATCTATTTGAACCAACCACATCATCTCATCCTTGTCCAATTTTTACCGATGCTCCAGTTTATGATTCCGATGCTTCACTTCCCATCATTCTGCATAACTCCACGTGTTCCATCACTTGGTGTCAAACAGGGTCTCTAAAGCCTTGTAACATTTCAGATTATCACTTGCACTCTACTACTAAACATCCTTTGCGAGTATTTTCTAGTACACAAATTCCTCTAGAACTGACCTATTTTTACAAGAAAACTCTTTCCTTAAGTGACAATCTAAAATGAAGGACGTGTGATGCACTTGCTAACTCGACCTTGTCCTTGTCCCTGACCTGCAAACCGCAATGTTATTCGAAACAAGTGGGTATATAAAATTGTTCTCCCATGGCTCCATTGAGAGGTATAAAGCACAAATGGTTGATGGTGGTTTTGAACAGACACATGGCATTGGATAAAGTAAAACATTCAGTCCCGTTATTAAATTTGCTACGATCTTTGTCCTACTATGTCTCTATGTATAGTTTAACTGGACTGTTCATCAGTCGGATGTGTCAAATGCATTCCTGAAAGGAATTCTAGTGAAAGATGTATCATGGAACAACAGCAAGGCTTTGTGTTTCCTAATACTCCAGATTATGTTGCCTTTATGGTCTCAAACAAGTTTCCTGTGCGTAATACCTTCGACTCTTTTACTTTTTACTTGAGCATGGTTTTTGTTGTCCGAAGGTTGATACATCCTTGTTTACCTATCATGTTGATATACATATTTATGTCTTGATCTATGTGGATGGCAATCTTATTACTAAAACTCATCGTACCCTAATAGTTGAGCTTGTCACACAATTGCATACTCAATTTAAGTTCAGAGATATTGGTGATCCTTATTTCTTTTTTGTGGATTCAAGCAGTTAGGGATAGCACTGGTCTTTATCTTTGTCAATGATGATATATCAGTGACATATTGGAGTGAACATGTATGATTGGTGCTAGACCAATGGCATCCCTCTCGTATACAAATGCTTGAGCCAAGGATATTACTAGTGATCCGTTGAGCCATATTGAAGAAACCTTGTATCATCATACCGCTGATGCATTTAATACTGCACACTAACTCGATCGTATTTATCATTCCTGTTAATCGACTTTGTCAGCATCTTCATCAGCCATACTCTTGTCACTAGCGAGGACCTTAGATAATGGCTTGTGGTATACAAGAGGTGACATGCATCTTCAAGCTTATTGTGATGTTGATTGGGCAAGTGGAAAACTTGATCAAAAATCCACCTTTGGCTATGGTATATATCTCGGATTAAATTTGATATCTTGGTTAGCAAGAAGCCATAAGTGGTTGCCCATTTTAGCACTGAAGCTGAATATCGTACCATGTCCCATGCTTCAGTAGAACTCTATTGGTTGAGTATGCTTCTAAATGAACTGAAAATCTTCAGTGACCTACACTTCTATGTGATAATGTTGGCGCTTTCTTTCCAGCGTCAAATTTATTATTCTATGCACGCACTAAACACATTAAAATGGATTACCACTTCATACGAGAGAATGTCTAGAATAAAGACATTCAGTTGATGTTCCTTCCTACTCAGTCCCAAGTTGCAGACATCTTTACAAAAGGGCTTGGAGTTTTTTGTTTTCTTGATCTCAAAACCAAACTGACGATTCAGACCCCTCCTATCAGCTTGAGAGAAATTGATAACGATAGAGAAAGAGAAGTCTCCAAGTGACATACAACCATATTTATTATTTATATCTTATTGTGATTAACATGAAATTAGTTGTAGGGATAGCTATTCTAAGTGATATAGATCTCTATAGTCCACAAAAGATAGATACCTACTCTATGTAACTATCTTATGTAATCTATATATCATTGAAGATCCGCCCAGTTTTCCTATCTTCAATCTGTTTTTGTTCAGGTAGGGTGTATGAGTTCAGAAGGTCATGAGTTCAATAAAGATATTGCACGATCATAAAAAAATACATTGCACAAATATGTTCGTATGAATAGGCATTTTTACTTTATTTTGAGATAAAACGGTAGCGATTCAAATCCAGGGAGAAACTTGATTTGTCAGACTCCATTGGCAGACATTGCAGCCTGTTTGAGGGCAAGGAGAAGTAGAGGAATCAAGTAAAGATGGTTGTGTTAGATTTCTGAAAGATAAAAGCCGCTCAATTGAAGATGAAATTGTCTAAAAGAAGATGAGTTTCCACTACAAGTTCCATTTTGTTATGAATTATTTGTGCAAGTGTAAATAAATGCAATTCAAGAATTAAAATGAGCAAACAAACTTGTTTCTCTTCTTCTCAAACTTTTCTCTTCTTCAATTTTTTCTCTCCAATTTCTTCTCTTCACTAATATTTCCTCTCATGTTACTTCATCATGTCTCAACCTTTTATGCATGCCATTAAATGTGATCCACCAATTTATGCATGCCATTAAATGTACATTCACATTCACATTCATAGCATTCCCCCTTAAATGTCCATCTTATCATGCCTCGTTAAAACTTTACTAGGAAAAAAAACCCCGCGGAAAAAATTCTAGGGAAGAAAAAAGAGTACATGATCTTATGATCTCCCCCTGTTGAACACATATTTGAGTTTCCTCATGCCGATCCCTTTGACCAGCTTTTCATAAATTGCATTAAGTAGTGCTTTTGTAAACAAATCTGCCAGATTGTCACTTGTTCGAATTTGCTGAAATTTATATCACCATTTTCTTGAAGGTCATGTGTAATGAAAAATTTGGGTGACATATACTTAGTCTTATCCTCTTTAATGAAACCTTATTTCAATGAGGAATGCAAGCTGCATTATCTTCATAAAGAATAGTTGGAACATTCTTCTTGGTCTCCAAGCCACACATTCCACAAACATGTTGGGTTCCGGTTCTTAACAAAATGCATTCTTGACTTGCTTCATGAATTGCAAGGATCTCTGCATGATTGGAGAAAATAGCGACTAATGTTTGTTTAATAGAATGCCACAAAATAATTGTACCTCCATAAGTGAACAGATAACCTGTTTGAGGTCTAGCTTGTGTGGATCTGATAAATATCCAGCATCAGCATAACCAATTAATATAGGTTAGATACACTGGGATAGTATAAACCCATATCCATTGTTCCTCGAAGATACCAAAAAGTGTGTTTGATTCCATTCCAATGTCTTCTAGTTGGAGAAGAACCATATCTTTCTAGTAAATTTACTACAAATGATATATCTGATCGCGTATTATTAGCAAAATACATTAGTGCTCCAATTATATCAAGATATGGTACTTCAGCATCAAAAAGTTATTCACCATCTTCATGAGGACGGAATGGATCCTTTTTCACATCAAGTGATATTACCATCATTGGTGTACTCAATGGATGTGCATCATTCATATAAAATCTTTTAAGCACTTTTTCCAAATAATTAGATTGATGCACAAAAATTTCATCTGTCAAGTGCTAAATGTGAAGACCTAAATACAATTTTGTTTTTCCAGGGTCTTTTCTTTCAAATTCTTTCTTCAGACAAGCTACTGCCTTTGATAACTCTTCACGAGTTTCAATAATATTTAAGTCATCTACATAGACAGCAATGATGAAAAGCTTTGATCCAGATCTCTTTATAAAAACACGTGGGCATATTGGATCATTTTATAACCTGCCTTTAATAAGTATGTACTCAAACAATTGAACAACATACGTCCAAATTGTTTCAGTCCATATAGGGATTTATTCAATTTAATCGAATAAATTTCCCAAAAATTTAAACTTTGTGCTTCTCGAACTATAAACCCTTTAGGAATTTTCATATAAATATCATTTTCTAGTGAGCCATATAAATAGGCTGTCACTACATCCATCAGACGCATCTCAAGCTTTTCATGAATTGTCAGACTTATTAAATAACAAAATGTGATCGCATCCATCATAGGAGAATAAGTCTGTTCATAATCAATGCATGGTCTGGATAAAACCTTGCGCAAAAAGTCGTGCTTTATATCTCACGACTTCATTTTTCTCATTTCTTTTTCGCACAAATACTCATTTATATCCAACTGGTTTTATACCTTTTGGTATAGGGACTACTGGTCCAAAAACTTCACGTTTCTCTAAAGAACTGAGCTCTGAAGCAATTGCTTCTTTCCATTTTGGCCAATCATTTCTGCGCCTACATTCCTC
>JAOWBN010235939.1:0-12327 GCA_028565015.1 Pinguicula moranensis
CATGAACCAATCTTCTAATACACAGTAATGAGTTCATCAAAAGATAGATAGTGAATCAGATTGGTTCTCCATTGAGCACAAACTCCAGGATGGCAGCTTAAAACCCTTCTTCTTGACTAGCACGACTCTCTTCCCTCTCTTCTTGGATTTTGCATTTTTCTGCCTTTTATACCGCTTTGGTAACTTCTTGCGGAAGCTTCAGTAACTTCTTGCGGAAGCTTCAAGTAAAGTGCAGAGGTATATTTGTCCATCTACCAAATGTGACGTGCAAAGATATGTGTACGTATCACCTTGCATGGTTATTCGATCTGGAGCTGGTGTTACACCTAGGATAATTGAGGCAAAACCTCTGCTTTTGGGGTTGTTTATCTTCATTTTCTCTCAAAGAATAATTAATGAACTGTTTATGCAAAATAAGGTAAACAGGTATAAAAGGCATGTCTCATTATCCTTATTAAGCCTAATCAGACTCAAATAGTCATTATTTATTAGTTATAAAGTTGACTCATCACTAAACATTCTTCATCAACCCTAGCTAACACTTATGATAGAAATGAATGAAAACAAATATTTAATTGAATGCCTAACAGGAGTTCTACTCAAAGATTTACAAGAAATTAAGGGCACACTTTACATAAATCCTAAAGTGTATGCAACCAAATTTTCTTTAGAACAAGAATTAAAGAACAAAGAATTTCCTTTAAAATTCATAAATAAAATCAATTAAAAATGGAAAGAACATAACCTAAGAAACCTAATTTTAAATTGGGTTTTATATGGCAAGGACATAACCTTTTTAGAATGTCTTACAAAATTCTTAGTATGTTTTACAAAATTTGAAATTAGTCTGTATATAGGCAAGGACATAACCTAAGAAACCTAATTTGAATCAAACTAAAGTACTAAGAATCCAAACTTGACATAATTCAAAAATAATAATTAAAAAGGAAACAACAATTTCAATTGGAATAAGCTTCTTTTTTTTTGGATAAGAATTCTCCATTTGGATAAGACTATTAATTTTGTATAAAACCTCCTTTTCGATGGAAGACTTTGACTTATGTAGGACTCCTCAGGATGGTTGAGTCCAATTAGGATAGGAATTCACAAGATGGAAGAGTTCAACTGATGTAGAAATCTTCTGGACGATAGAGTCCAATTGGAGTACGAATCCTCAAGGCAGTCGAGTCCAACTGGAGTAGGAATTCTCGAGGCGGCAAAGTCCGACAAGGGTAGTACTCCATGAGACGGTAGATTCCATATGGGGTAGGACTCATCGGGACCATGCAAGAATCCAAATGCGTCAGATTGCTTGGACATATACGCCACTCATATTTATTTTCGATAATGCAAGAGTCCAAATGCATCTAGAAGCTTTGATATCTACACCAACCTTACTCAAACATGCAATTCAAGAATACATGTCTCTGATGGCGCCCACGTCGGCCACATAACTCCTAAAAGCGGTATGACAACTTTCGTTCGATTGAGCATGATTCTGTGTGTCGAAGTCCAATGGAGTGATTCAAAATTCTCTGGACACTAGACCTAAAGGAATTTCCAACGGTATATCTCACGCTTTCTAATTCGTCCTAGAGACATGCCAGCAAACTTCATAAAATAGATCATGAGCAGAGAAGAAAAATAACCTGTAAAAAAGATGGGAACGTTCTGCAGTCCCCAACTCCAAATTTGAAGAGCCAACATCGCAACAATTTTGGGCGCCAAGTTATCAATTTTCACGCTACAATAGGCATTTTTTGCCCTAACTCGACCCTTACAGAAGGGACTTGGGAGTCTTAAAAGCTCTAAGTCCTCTTAGGAGGCACCAATTCTAATTCAACTTTGAGGCAAAGTCTCTCTACAACACTTTTAATGTTTTCTCCCTTAGGCTAGATTAGATCTAGGATTTCTTTTTATAGAAAAGAAGATTACTTTCCCACAATCTTTTGGACTACTAACCTTGGAACCAAATTTTAGGATCATTCTTTACATTTTTTTTTCTTTCTGTTTTCAACTTTGTAAAACGGGAAGAAATTCTTATTTGTTTTAGTTTCAATATTTAATGGGATTTGTAATATTTTGTCTATGAACTATTTCCTTTTTCCACGAACAGGATTAACTAGGCTAATTTGTATGGATTTTTAGTTGAACTTTCTCACGTGGGTGTTTTGAATGGGTGTTCAATTTAATTGAAGATCAAAGTGAAATTGTTTCTAGTTAATGTGTTATGTTCAATATTTCTTATTAGTTGCTTGGGTGCATAGGCCGCCCTTACACCTAGGCAATTGAAGGCAATATAGGGATTAGGCAGACATGCCACCCTTACCGGACTTCTAATTGCTCAAATAAACAAGAGTCTAGGTTAGAACCAGGGTCTCAGACTAACCTAGGTGGTTTTCAATTCAGGATCATTTTCTCAATCCTTAGTGAAAGACTAGGTAAGTGACCATCCTAACGGATAGGCCCTAGGATTTTTATTTGATAAGCTAATATTTATATATATGTAATACCTAAAAAGTACATATAGTTATAATACAATACCCCTCTCATGGGGGACCAAAAGAATAGAGACTCTATGATAGTCTCACACTCAGCTACTAGCTACTAAAAGGATATCCTGACACACTTTACCTTGGATCCAGTTAGTCGTAAGCTCATGTATGTATGTAGTTCTAGCCAAGGGTGTTCCACGATGAGTTCCACGATCCTCATTCTTGCGTGTGATTTGTCTCAGCAATTAGTTCATTATTATCCTTCGCTTTTGTCTTTATTCAAACGTCATAGCCATCAACACATCAGGGATATGCGCTGGTACATGACTCAGTTTTGATAAAGAGAGCCATCCTTGTATGGTAGATGTGGCTAAGGGTGATCGGTACATAAGTCCTCTAGCGTCATAGAGATCACAAAACAATCAGATAGGTCATACCTCATCGCTACTTTTCGCCAACTTTGTCAGACGGGCTAGCCCTGTAATGTCTACATACATACTTAACTCACCACTTCTCAAATCATTCTCAAAGTGTGGGATAAGTTATTCAGCAGCCCACTCAATATTTCCCAAGTAGACCTGAATCAAACATTTCAAAATGGCCCACTAACCCATGCCCAAATAGCCTATTGATTTTTCAATCCCTTGGACATCTATATTCAATCCCGACATTATGAGTGGAATCATTGATAGTGATGATGTAACTCTGCCAGGCACAACATAGTTTGTGTTACTGGGTTGTTCTTCCAACACTTCATGGTAGCTGCAATTTGAGTTGATGTTTTCACTCAACCTTGGTTCGTAATCACCTTGCTGTAATCTAACAGATGATCACGGATGACACTGCTACATGCAATTGTAATCATTGGTAGTTACTGGTATTTGGAAGATCTGTGATGATTTATTAATTTGCTCTTTACTCAGTTGCATGAAGTATTTGCTTCATTTCGTGCATCCAGATTTTGGTTCTTCATGGTAGTTGAATCATCCACCATTCGTTTTTTTTTCATTTGCAAGAACGTCTCCCAGCCCCTAACCTGCACCATAATGATTTAAAGAGACAATTAGTTGTTCAAGGTGTTAGTAGCAACTCTATGTGCTGTATGTCCATCTGATTCATCTCATTGTTACTTCCTGCATCATAGCCACATGCGTATAATATAGGGTAAGGCTCATGATTCTGTGCCTAGAAGTTTATACAGTATGACACATTTACCATCCAGTCAGTATATGTGTAGGGGAAGGTAACTGCATTTAGTTTAGCCTTGATACCTATCCACGTATTTTTCTGCACAATTTTTATGAGTTGGATGGATTAAGGTGATTTGCTTAGAAAGTGTGTTTGGTTCCGTGTCTTCCATACCTGCCATAGAAAGCATATCCAGATTGATTTCCATGCCTGTATATTAGTACCTGCATGCTTAGTTAAGGATAGACCCTAGGATTAAACTAAGGATTGTTAATTTAGAATTACCGGCACCATTACATAATTCTAATAAGCTAAGGGGACGAACCAAAAATCTACATTTCGAGAACTCCGCCACCCTAGAGCCCCTTTACTCCTAGATTTTAAGCTTATTCTCGTAATTAGTTTACCTATAGCCATTACCTAATCAACCAATCAATCATCATTTACTATTTACATTTTCGATAGATAAACAATTAGGTTAGGAACTGTAGGTCTAAAAGCAATCCAAATCCTTGAGAGATTCAACCTCATGGTGAGCTCATTGGTACTATTAATTTGACACACATAAACAACCTTTTTTTTGTTAAGCCAAAATTCATTAACAATAAAGAGTATGTACAACTTTCTTACAGGATATAAGAAAGTATAAGGAAAGAAGTAAATCAAAACAAAATATATAGCTCATAGCTCTTCTAGAGGAAACAGGGGTGATGTTCATAGCATTGATCAAGTGACTCAAAGCTATGCAGGTTGCCATGCTAATGGCTGCAGGGGTTATTACAATGCAAGAAAATCCAGTTCTGTCTGCTCACCTTATAGTGTCAAAGTCTTGAGATTGTTGTCGTAGTCTAGTAAGTAAAGACTTAATGGCTATTGCAACAATGATCTGCTAACCTTCAACTATGCAGGACGCCTTATAAGTATGACAGCATTAGTTTTACTGTAGTAGTTAGCACAGCTTGGCCTATTTACCTTATAGCATCATAGTCCTTTGATTGCTGCAACCACATCTTTTCCCTGTCTCCATTAAAAATACTGTCTGCGGTAAGAGATAAGGAGGTCTTCTTATCCTTCATGTGTTCATATTTTGGGGAGTTCCTCCCTTCTTGACGTACTGTCTACAAAAATTAGCTTGCCTCGTTATGTTGATTGCATTGCCTCTCAGACTAGCTAAAAATGGCACATCCATTTCTTTCCCTTCTTCTGCTAAGCCCGTAGAGATTTCATGTGAAGAGGAGGGGAAGGAAAAGGAGAATGCATCCGGTATTGTCCAATTATAGCTTCTCCCTACATTGTACCGAAAGGACATAGATAAAGAGTCAAACAGTCCAATTCCAAAGAAAACCTAAACACTCATCCATTTGGTCTTTGTTTCCAGTCCAGCAACATCCTGCTCCAAGAAACTTGAGACATGTTGGCATAAGGGTTAAACTCAGTACAATTTCATAGTAAACAAAATACTTATCCGTGTGCCCTTCATTTAGAGGCCTAATAGCACCATGCACCAAGATTTACATCTCCATGTCCAGCCGCTACGGAAACTACCTCTTTACTCCTTCAGTCCGAATGTATCAATTGCTCTTGAGGTTTTGGTAGTTCGGCCAATATTCCTTCAACGCAGTCAGCTGTTCACACATAAATAACCTTAATGTGTCAAGTTTAGCCTTTATATAGATAGGAGGGGGTATTTAAGGATTGGATCAACTAACAAACTTACACTTGCTGTCAACCACAGTTAGTAAAAAAAAAAAAAAAATTGGGCTTACAATATGATCACATTCAAGCCCAAAACAACATTAACAATATGGACCAAATAACGTTTAATAGAATCCCACAATCCAAATATGTCCATCAATTTTGATATCAAATTAAATTGGTGGAGATTACATTTGCATTCATAGTTTCTAATTTTCTACCTACACTTTTTTACATTTTATTCATCCCATTCCAAATGTCAAATTTAAATCTTACTCACTCTCAAAAAATATTGGATCCTCCTCTAATTTGGATTCATGTAAATTCGGTAAGTTGCCGTTTGTGTCCCAAGTCCCAACATGTTCAAATAATAAATAAATCAATCTCGAAGAAGGATTCTGACTCGATGATGACGTGGAAAGTTTCTTTTGAGACGAAAGCAAGGTACCTTTTTTTTTTGGTAAGTAAAGTTTTAATTATAATAAATGGCCAAATGGCCTTCACATTACATCAGAAATATCCATAGAGCCTTAACTTCTAACTAGCTAGAACAACTAAAATTTACATTTATGTTGCAAAAACCAGAGAAGTACAAAGCTGGGGGTATCGCATCCATTCTGAAATTGTAAGGCCACTGTGGACAGAGTTGTGCGCCTGCATCCACTGCCACAGGCTTAGCTTGATCCAGTCTATGGCTGATAAGTTATCTGTTTCCATGTCCCAACGAATAGAGTTCCTATCTTTCCAAAGGCACCAAACAACCGCCTGCCAAACTGCCTTCCACAATTCCAACCCATGGTTTCCTTTGATGTGCCCCATATGGATATTGAAGTGTCTTTGCAGATCATAGTGGCCCATATATGACATTCCAAACCAATCATAGACAGACCCCCAAAGCTCCCATGCATGATAGCAAACAAGAAATAAATGAGCAGCTGTTTTTATAGAGTCACCACACCAAACACAAGCCTGTACCGCCAGATCAAAAGTGCTACCACGCAGCATTAGATTAGATATTGTTTGGACCCTGTCCTGCAGTAGACGCCATGCAAATAACTGAATTTTTTTTGGGGCCACTTTGCACCAAATATTGGCTAACTCCTTATCTTGATCAACATAAGGTACCTTGTCAGAGTACAAAATTTGGTAAGCTGATTTGACAGAGTATTGCCCAGTAGAATCCCCTGTCCATTGCCAAGAATCTGTCCCTTGAACATGTTTATAAGCTTCTGATGCTTCAATTTTCAATTCATCCAACCAAGATAACTCTCTACCTCGTAATGCTCTTCTAAAGAGCAGGCCCCAGCACTGCATACCCTGGAACAGGTACCATATTTCATATAAAGTTTTATCTTTCAGTGTACTCAACTTGTATAGTTTCTGACATTTCAAAGCAAAGCAACCTCGCCCAGACCAATCATATCTCCAAAACAATGATTTATCTCCATCCTTGATGCATAATTTCACTCGGTTATTGAACCAAGGTTCTGCTGAATTTTCCCAGATAGCTCGCCAGCATGGGGACAAGTCTTCAGGCATAGTTATCAAAGACCAATTGCTGAGGTGATCTGACTGATGGAAATACTTCGAGTGAATTATCTTGCACCACCAATTTTCTGGGTCCGACCTTAATCTCCATAACCATTTAGTAAGAAGAGCAGTGTTCATAAGTTTAAGCTCTTTGATACTTAGACCCCCATCATCCTGATTTCTGCACAAGTTGGACCAGCTGATCCAATGGATTGTTCTTCTTCCAGAATGATTTTGTTGTTGCTGCCATAAGAAATTACTCATGATTTTCTCCATCTTTTTCACTACTGTTTTTGGGACTTTGTACAGCGACATAAAGAACACTGGGAGGCTAGACAAAACGGACTTGAGCAGGGTAACTTTTCCAGCCATAGTCAAAAATTTATTGCTCCAGGAATTCACCCTCCTCTTAATTACTTCAATTACTCCATCCCACATCTTAGCTCTTTTCGGATTAGCTCCAAGGGGCAAACCCAAGTATGTAAATGGTAGCCCAGTTGTCTTACAGTGCAGAGATCTAGCAAATCTTTCAAGTTGGTCTGTCCTTAGGTTTAATCCAAAAATTCTGCTCTTTGAGAAATTGATTGCAAGTCCAGAGATTAGTTCAAAGATTCTCAGAATGCCTTTCATTGCAAACACATTTTTCCTATTTCCTTCAGCGAATAGAATGGTGTCATCTGCATATTGTAGATGAGAGATGCAGTATTGGCCACACTTTAGTCCAGTCAGCTTTCTTATCTCTATAGCTCTGTTCAGAAGTAAATTGAGGCCTTCAGCCACTATTAGGAAAAGGAAAGGGGACAGGGGATCACCTTGCCTGAGTCCACAGTGTAGTTTGAACTCTCCAGCACAACTCCCATTAACGAGTACAGAGGCATGGGCAGTTGTAACACACTCTCTGATCCAATTCACCCAAACACTGCAAAAGCCAAGTTTTCTCATCATTTCTATTAAGAAATTCCAATCCACTGTATCAAATGCCTTTGAAAAATCCACTTTCAGTAATAACCCCTTCTTCTTTGACTTCTTTGTGGAATGGATTAATTCATTAGCAATAAGGATACCATCAAGAATATTCCTTCCATGGATAAAAGCAGTTTGGCTACTCGATATCACCTTGTCTATAATCTTTTTCAATCTGTTGGCAAGAAGCTTTGATAACACTTTATACCCACAACAAACAAGTGAAATAGGCCTAAAGTACTCAACCTGAACAGGATTAGAGACCTTAGGAGTTAAGGTGATGAAAGTAGAGGTTAGCCCCTTGGTTAACCTTCCAGTTTTGTGAAAATCTTGGATGAAGGTTATGAATTCAGCCTTCAGTGTATTCCAATGCCTCCGAATGAAAAAGAAGTTAAATCCATCGGGTCCCGGAGCCTTGGAGGTGGAGCAGCTCCAAACTGTTTCTTGTATTTCTTCTTCAGAGAACTTTGCTGTCAACATCTCATTATTAGCTTCTGAAAGAGATCTAGATCCAGGTAGCAATAAGGACGGCCTCTCCCAGGATTCAGCCTCATAATGAGCTTTAAAATATGCTGTGATACCATCTTTTACTTCTTGAACATCCTCAGTCCATCTATCTTTTATAATCATTCCCCTGATGCTATTCAGTCGACGGTGACTATTAAGTTTGGCATGAAAATAGTTAGTGTTATTGTCACCTTCTTTGATCCACTTTGCTCTAGACTTTTGGTACATCATAGTTTCTTTATTTCTCAAAACTTGTTGTAACTTATTCCAAGCATCATTTCTCAGTAAAGCCTCTAAGCTAGAGAGGGATCTACTTTCAGCTAAATCATCCCATTTCTGCAACTGTGACTTTAAATCAGTTTCCATAGAGTAAACAGAACCAAAAACCTCTTTGTTCCATGTAGCAAGCTTCAGACGCAGCTTTCTCATTTTCTCAAATAATATGTAGCTGCTATTCCCAGTAACCTTCATTGTGGACCATTCTCTATTTATGAAATCATCAAAGCCTTCCACAGTTTCCCAACAGTTGAGTGATCTCAATATTTTGGGTCCCCAATTCACCCCTTCAACTTTCAAAAGAATTGGCCTATGGTCAGAGAGAAATCTGTCCATACCTATTTGATGAGAGTCAGGCCACTGTTGCAGCCATAAATCTGAGAGCAAAAACCTGTCAAGACGGCTACAACATTGCCCTCCTCTAGTTATACAAGTATAACGAGTTCTCTGAATAGGGAGATCCACAAGCTTAGTGTCTTTAATAAATTGATCGAATTCCCTGAGCTCAGATCTGACTAAAGGAGCATTACTTCTGCGTTCTCCAGGCACTCGAACAGCATTGAAATCCCCTACAATACACCACCTAACATCAGGACTAGCTCGAATCACATTTAAAATAGCAGCCCAAAGATTTCTCTTTTGCCTCCATGAGCAAGGGGAGTAAACATTCATAATTTTCACTGGAATTTTTCCATCACCCCAATTCCCCTCAATCACTAATAAACCCGGCAAGTACCATGTGAGAATCTTTTCAAAGACAGATTTATGCCAAATATATAATAAACCTCCAGAACTCCCAGTAGCCTCAGTGTGCATCCATTCAAAATCATCATTTGGCCAGATTTTTCGACAAAACCATCGGCTTATATCTCGCAGCTTAGTTTCTTGAACACGGAGAAAATCCACCTTATGAGTTTTTACTAGATCTTTCACTTCCCTTCTTTTGCCCCCCGTGCCAAGTCCTCGAATATTATAAGAGACGATTCGCATTAAATAGAATAGGAGGTGGAGGCTGAACCTGGATTATTAGCCAAATTATATTGTTGCTCGTCTCTGTGTTGCAACTGAGAGAGGCGAGCGGAAAAATCTGATCTTGATGAGTTAGGGGAGACCCCTAGCTCAATGGCCAGATCTACAATAGCCTCCGTCTGGGATTGCTGATGTTCATATTGAGATGGGGTATCTCCTGTAACAATTTGAGATGCTTCAATTGGATTCACTAAATTATTTCCAGCTGGAGGATGAATACCTCCCATCTCCTAAATTTTACGAGAATGTTCTTGAAGTTTTGCAGCAGAGAATTCAACCGGATTAAGTCTGGAGTAGGTTTCTCTAGTTTTCGCATTAAGAGACCCAGGAGATAAAAGAAGCAGGGGCATAATGTCGAATGGATCAGGGTTTTGCGATGAGTGTTCCAATTCTACAGATTGAGATAGAACTCCACTTTCCAAATCTTTACTCTCTTGGCTGAACACACCAGTCTGGATATTGGGCCCATTGCCCACTTTAATATGTTGCATAGCTAGAAGGGTTGTAAAAGGGCCCATACTTTTTGAGGAGAGTAAATCACCTGGCACTATTCCTTCATCCACACTAGGGAATGGTGGGGCCAATGATGTATGTTTGACTATGTTAGGCATGTGGGCAGATAGAGGATTACATCCAGCTGGCTGCTTTAACCACAATGATTGTGGGGATAGACGTATATCAATACTCATAGGAGAATTATTGTATCGAGGAGACTTTTCAATAACTTCCTCTTCCACGCTTACCACCTCATTTCTCGGGCTATTCTCGCCGCTATTAGGGCCGTTATTAGGGGACAATCCGCATACCGAGTCAGGAATCTGCATTGGGCATTGCAAACTTAATTTTGGTTCCTCGATACTCTCACCATTTCCGGCAACCTCCTGATTTCCCTCCGGCGCAGCAATTGGATCAACATTGAGATGAGCCTCAGGAGATTTCCTGGGATTAGTTTTCTCATTTGCTAAATCTTTTGACAGAGCAGGTCACTCTGTAGTGTATGACCGACTTTGGTATTTGTTTCGACCCCATGGTATTCCAGACTTATATCGAGCTACAGCGGCTTGTTCTTCCATAGCTTGGACTGTAAACTTCTCCTCTCCAGTAAGAATCTCAATAGATTGATTAACCATTTTATTTTTTGAAGTGAGAATCTGGATCGTCCCAAACTGCATCTCAGTTTGGTCCAAAGTTTTATCATCAATCGACAATAAGGTACTCAGATGTGAAGCAATTTCAACAAAGAAATCCCTATACCAACAATGCAGAGGAGTTCCTCTGATTTGAATCCAGGTTGGGCGAGCTAACTTCCCATTAACTAGTTTCCACGGCCTCAAGGAATGGAGACCCAGATTTTTTATTGTTTCCACATCAGAAATAAGTCTTTGCTGATCCTCAATAGATTGCAATTTAACCAGCACTTCACCCCCTTCCAATATGACCGCACGACTTCCTGAAAAGCCTGAACTTTCCAGCTTTTTATTCAATGTAGGAAGATCTAAAATCGGAGCCGGAAAACCAATTAGACATCTATCCAACCAATGTGATTCACTTGGGTCAGGCTTAAAAGGTATGGAGATCACCGGCAACATAGGTCTTATTTTTTCTTGGTTTTCCAGAATTTCCGAAGACGAAGCTTGGTTTCCTGTAGACTTTTGTTTCAGACCAAATTCTTCAGGTTTCATCACGGAACTAGCCTCTCTTACCTTAAGATGGAAGATCCGATCCAGATACCGTTAAGTTGCTCAAGAGTATCCGCTCCTACAGAGTGTTTCAGGAATCGAACAAAGCTAAAGTGATTACCAGGTCCTTTCTGCTGTTTTGGTATATGAACGTCTGAGACCTGTCCAAAGGCAGAGAACACCCGCCACATTTCATCTTTCTGCCACAGTGGAGGATAGTTCGTGAAGTAGAACGATTTTGAGGAACTTCTCAATTTTTCAATGAATGCCGGTAGAGATTTTTTCAGAGGTGCTGATTTGTCCCCCTCACTTGATTTCTTTTTGCTGGAAGGGCTCGATACCACCGTCCACTCACCACCTTCAGAGTCTGCCACAGTGTCTAATGCTTGAATGGCATCTCCCTGATTTGATGTAGAGGGAGAAGAAGCCATTGAATGGGAAATTTTTTTTTAGAGAGAGGGCAGAGAATTTTCTTTAGAGAGAGAAGCCATTGTTATAGACAATTATAAGTAGTAATACACTAGTAATCACCCGTCTACGGCGTTGCTAAACTGGCCCTATTTGTATTGACTCATTCATGTGTCGGCATATTTAATGATATTCACATTTTCACCTTGCTTTCGAAACACTCTCCTTAGGTACCATTTATAATAATATGACTTATTAAAATACAAATAGAAAAAATTTAGTGAAAAAAACCCTAGTAAAGCAAAAAAGAGTGAAGTATCCTTATTCCGCCCTCGTATGTTGTCTCGTTTTAAAACATTGCCAAGAAAAATTCGGTGAAGAAATCTTAAATAAAGGAAATGATTACAGTGTGGATTTTCTCCCCCTCATCAATTTATATAATTAATATAGTAGTCCAATCTTACACCTCAAGTTTAGTAAATAAGGCCCTGTTTTGCGCACTAGTTCTTCTAATTCTTCTACTACTTTTTCTACTACTTCATCTACTACTTCTTCTT
>JAOWBN010235950.1:0-12325 GCA_028565015.1 Pinguicula moranensis
ATTCTAAAAATAATTATCTTTTAAGTACTTGCGCAAAACACCACCCCTTCTAAAAATAAGAAGAAGTAGTAGAAGAAATAGAAAAAAGTCTACGTAAAACAGAGCCTAAGTATTCTCGATCTATATATTATTTTTGAATTTTTTGATGTAAACTTTTTAATAATTATTATAAATTAGTTAGTTTTTGATAGGTTAAATTTCATTGCGCAACCTCAAAAATGAAAGGTATTTACAAATCGTCTTAACTAACTAATTAAAAAATTTAACGCAATTATTAGGTCGTGCATAAATCCCCGCAATGAGAGGTGAGCACACGGTGGGTACTCCTGTCTATAAAAATTAACGCGTTCCAGTCTGATCTAATTTGCCACATGATACTCCACCGTATAGCTTTTCAATGTTTCTTTTTAAGTATTGTTTTGTGTTGTAAATTTATATCGGACAACGCTCAACAGATTTTAGCCCTCAGATCCGAAATTGATTAGGATATGCTTCCAAAAGAACTCTCATCATGTACACAAACACAGATTTTATTTTCTATCCATTAGGGAGTTGTTCCGTGATATGATGGAAGCCATCAGTCGCGCAAATAGCAAAGTGAATTGTCAAAAATGTAGAACCTATCAAGTGATTTCTAGTCTCGGGGATTTGAATAGACATGTTCAGTAGGACGTACATATATAACTTGTAAGGTTGGATTGTTCTTCCAGATATATGAATTTTCCTTTGCGAATCAATTAAAAAAAACCTCACATATTTTATATTAAGCTTATATTTTTCCCATAATTCGCAATTTCCCTATTAACTCCTAGAATTTAATTTGTTGTACAATTTTATCAAAAAAATCGAACACCCGACTTATAAGAAAATAAATTTAAAAATGTATAAATTAAAACCAACAAACCGATAAATTTTTACCTGATGGAGCACTTCTCCACAGTATAGAACCTTAGACCACATAAACTTCACTGCAGTTGTTCTGTTATGAGGGTTATCAAGATTCAATTTGAAAGACGTATTAGTAGTTAGCTGGAGTCATTCTACCTCATTCCAAAATTCCTAGCGTAATTTTCTCTATGGAGAGAAATGAAAAATGTCTCATCATCTCGGAAAAGACATGAGTTAATGGATAGGAGGATGTGCAGAATGTACCTTATCATACTTTTTATTGCATGCCACGAATCGTAGGCTTGTGTCCCTGTAATGATAATAATTGCTTTAAGACAAACATTAGTGGTTCTTCCATAGTGAGCCCACAAAAATGAATGGGTTTCATCTTTTAAGAATCTATCCGCCACGACAAGTTCAGATATAAATAAATAGGTCGAAGCATGCAAGTCTTTCGTATTGGATGAAAATCTGTATAGCTAATTATTGATATTACACATAGTACGAATATCAATAATATTTTTGGTATTTTTCGCCTTTATATAAAATATTGAAAATATAATCAACTTTAGTTTCAAATTAATCTCGTACAAAATCTGTTCCTGGGTACGCTATCTATGATCTTTTTTCGCTTTGTAGATAGGCCTGAAGGTCTTTACAGTATGGTCTCAAGAATGAATGCTCCTAACTTGAATTGTTTCAATGTAAATGGGCCAATTGCTCAATTTGATTGAACTTAAATTACATTATAAGCAAGTCAATCAAGGCCCATTAAGCGTACAAGATTTATAGATATAGGTTTCCAACTACAAGCACTTGAGAGAAAAAAATAATTTGATAAAGATGGAGACTAATTTAGTCGTCCTTATTTTTAAAAAAATCAGTTAAAGACTTGTATTTTTTTTTTTTGATATGCAAAATTTCATTGAAACATAAACATAATGTTATTTACAACGATACTGTAATCAAAATCTTGCAAATCTTATCCTAGTTCTCGGCTATTTACAGTTGGTCATGCATTCAAGTGGATTTTGAATCCAGCAGAGAGTGAATAAGCAAACCTGACATTTTTTCCTTTGAATCTAAACCACTTCCAGCAGTGTACCTGTAACCTCTGGAATGCTTCTGAAATATTTATTTCAGCATTGTTGAAGTGTACATCATTTCTTATTGTCCATATAGACCACATCAATGTTGTCCATGGAACTTTCCAAGCCTCCTTTGGAATATTTTGAGGATCGGAATTCATGAAATGAGGAAAGCTTGGTACCTGATACTTCGTCGTGGTTATGGACAACCAATTAGCTATTTTTTCCCATAGAGACCTGCTCTGTGTACAATTGTAAAATATGTGTTGCTCGTCTTCCAGCCACCCTGCACAGCTCACAGTCTATGTTTTGGTTCATTGGTATCATTCCCAGACTTTGTAGATTTCTTTTTGTGGGTAATCTTTGCTGCAACAGTTTCCAGACAAGTATAGAGGCTTTTTTGGGGATATTCCTGCTTCATATTTGCTTTAGCTGCTATACTTGTTCAGTTGTGTAAGGGGGGTATATGCCTCACCGAGTTTTGAGTATACCTCTTTGACAGAATATGTGTTGCAGCTAGTTCCAGCATATATGTAGGTGTCATGGATGTTCTCCTGCAAGGTAACCTCCTGCAAACAAATTGTTAGTGTTTCAAACTCCCTCAACTCACCCTCATTCAGAATCTTTCTCCACTCCCACACCCATATACACTCACCCTCTACCCACTTTCCATAGTCAGCTACGGACTTCCCCCTCATTTTATCCACCCTGCTTAGTATAAAAAATATCTCCTCTAATATGAAAGCCCCAACCCATTTGTCTTCCCAGAATCTGAAATTAGCCCCATTTCCCACCTTTGCTTTCATATGATCCTTAAACCATTTTCCCTCTAGAGTATTTTTCAGATCAATCCAGCTTCTTGATCCGTATGCTTCCTCTCTTCTCCTTCCTCTTCTCACCACTCCCCCTACACTTGAGTCCCCCACCTCTCTCATGCCTCCCACTGTTAGTAACCCCTCCTTCCCATACTTTGCTCTCAGTAGATCTTTCCATAGCCCTTTTTTTTCACTTAGAATTCTACTCCCCCATTTACCCAACATAGCTTTGTTAAAAGCCTCTATGTTTCTAATACCCAACCCTCCTCTATCTCTTGGTTGGCAGATCTTTTTCCAGGAAATCCAGCAGATTTTTCTTTGTTCGGGAGTGCTTCCCCAGAAAAAGTTTCGTTGAAGGCTTTCTATTTTTTGGATGACTGTTCTATGAGCTAGGTAGTAAGCAAAATAGTAGGATGGCAGGGAAGCTAACACCGAGTTAATTAAAGTTACTTTGCCGCCGATTGAGAGATTTTTATTCTCCCAAGCACCCAAAACCTTGCTGAATTTTCCAAGAACTGGTTTCCAAGTAGCTAATTTCCGTGGATTGGCACCCACTGGCAACCCCAAGTACATAAAGGGTATATCGCCTCTCTTGCAATTTAGATATGCAGCCATTTCGTCCACGAAGCTACCTGCCACATTTAATCCCATCAATTGACACTTGCTGAAATTTATTCGCATACCTGAGAGAAGTTCAAAGTTATGTAATAGGGTTTTGATGGCTCTAACATTCTCCCAAGTCACTTGGCTGAAGATCATTGTGTCGTCCGCAAACTATAGATGGGATATGCTTAATTTTCCTTCTTCTATTTCTGGTGCTTTGAATAGTTTCTTGTATTCTGCTTCTTTTATCAAAGCTGAAAGTCCTTCAGCCGCCATCAAGAACAAAAAGGGTGAGAGTGGGTCGCCTTGTCTCAGCCCTTTTTGATGTTTGAACTCGGATGTTGGGCTTCCATTCAGTAGAACTGAGGTTGTAGCTGATTCAAGACACTCCTTAATCCACCATAACCAACAATCTGGAAAGTTCATTTTTCTCATCATGTCTTGCAAGTATTTCTAGTTCACCATGTCAAACTCCTTCTCAAAGTCTATTTTAAATATCAGTCCAGCTTTTTTGGTTTTTTTCAAGTCATCAATTATCTCATTTGCTACCAGGATCCCATCAACAATCTGCCTCTTCCCAATGAAGGCCATCTGATTTGTAGATATTATCTCATCAGGACATGACTGAGTCTTGTAGCTAATATTTTTGAAATGATCTTGTAAGGCGTGCCTATTAGGGATATCGGACGATAATCTTAAACTTGTAATGGGTTGCTATTTTTTGCCACTAAAGTTATGTGAGAAGCATTTCCACCCTTTAAAATCTTGCTGTATCTGTAGAATTCGTGGACCATTTGACATATGTCCAGTTTCAAGAGTGGGAGGAAGTGTTTGACAAAGGCAAAGTTAAGTCCGTCCGACCCCGGGCACTTATTACTCCCACAATTTTCAATGGCTTGCATGATTTCCTCAACACTAAAAGGTATTGACATGTTCTGTTTAGCTTGGGGAGAAAGTTTTTGTCCCTGGATGCTTCCCAGATTTGATCTGACCATGCAGTTTTCTGTGAACCTGGAGGTGAAGTGAGCTTTGACACATTCTTTGACACTTTCAACTTCCTCGTACCATATCCCCTTGTCCCAAATTCCATGTATTGTGTTTCTTGCTCTGTTTTTTCTTACCCAGTTGTGGAAGTATGTTGTATTTTCATCTCCGGACTACAACCAGTTTATTCTGGACTTCTGGTGAAGTACAGTTTCATGTTGGTTTGTTAGGATGTGGAGTTCCTCCCTCATGGCATTGCACTGCCCGTGCATCAAAGAAGTTTCACCCGGTTCCCCATTTTCAGCCTTTATTTCCATTGCTTTCAGGGAGTAGAAGAGATCTTTTCTTGTCAAGTCACACGGATCCCTCTTGTTCCATTTCCTGATTTCGGCTCTCACCATCTGCGTTTTCTGAACCCTGCATATCCAAGAATCTCTGGGTCAGACCATACATTTCTTACCAGCTCATTGAAATCAGGCAACTTTAACCAGTAGTTTGGGACCTTTAGGGGTTTGAGTCCCCAATTTTGTTCTTGAGAGCTTAATGTCACTGGACAATGGTCAGAGTCTTCTCTGTCTAACCCTGTTTGTATCCATGATTTTCCCTCCCCAACCATTTGTCGTTTATCAGTAACCTGTCTAACCTGCTCATTGCTTTGAGGGAATTAAGGTACCAAGTGAACTTTCTTTTTATCATCACTAGGTCTTGTAGTCCAATGTTATTGACAAACAGTCTGAACATGGTAATCTCCCACTCACTTGTACCTTGTGATCTTCCTTTTCTTTCCTTTCTGTCTAGCACTGCGTTGAAATCCCCCATGATACACCATTTATCTTCTTCTTTCCCTTGCTTGAGGTCTATGGTATGATTCCATTGCCTTTTCTTGTCCATCACAGATGTTGGTCCATAAATATCAATGATGTGAGAAATGGCTTCTTCTCCATTCCATTTACCAGATACCCCTAGCGCACTTTCAGCTTCCATCATATTGATTCTACTAAACTTTTTGGTGTTCCAAATGCACCATATTCCTCCAGACACCCCCATTTGACCCCTTAAAGATCCAGTCAAAGTTATCGTCATACCATATAGACGCTGCCAACTTCTTGTTGATACATATTTTCTTTGTTTCTTGTATACTTAGGAAATCGATATTGAGTAGGTGTACTAGCCTCCTGACCGATCTTCTTCTCCCCTTGTCACCTAAGCCTCTTACACTATAGCTGAGGAGCTTCATTATTCACAAATTTTACTGCTCTTTCCTTCCCTTCTCTTTGCTGTGCAGTAGCTTTAGAGGTGTTCCTAACAACAATTTTAGTCAAATCTAGTGTTATGGTGAAACTGCATCTCAGGTTAGTCCCAAATTTCAGAATTGCCTTAGCCTCCTTTCTGCAGTGTCTTAGATTAGCTGCTTCTATTACGCTGTCAGTCATGGAGGTAGTGTAGTTTGGACTTCATTTATGGGGTTCTTGTGTGTTTTCTTGTGCTAGTTTTGAGGTGTTGGATCGTAGAAGGTCCCTCCAGTCTTCCAGAATCTGTTGGTTTCTACTTTTCTATGCAGTTTTCTTTCTTATTTTGTTCTCCGCTTTACTCAGTTTTCTCTTCTGCTTTGAAGGGGTGTAGATGGTTTTCATTAAAGCAATCTTTTGATCTCTCCTCTCTTTATTTTTTTCAGTGTCCATCTTGCTGCTTGTATCAACTCTACTGCAGAGGTTTTTATTAACCTTATCCATCACAAGGTCCATAATTTCAATCTCCATCTTCTCCTTTAATTCGCTTTCTGAGTCTGATATTTCTGTCTCGGGGTCCTATGAATTTTCTTGAGGCGTTTCCTTCACTATTGTTCCTTGCACCTCTGCTTTATTATTTTCACCACTGTCTTGTTGGCACTCTCTTATGTCAACACTGGTTGTTGCATCTGATGTTGTGCCATTTCCATTGATTTGCAACCAAGTCCCCACTGGTTTTTCCCCTTTGGCCTGTTGTTTTTTCAGTCCATTTTTTTCCATTGACTTTTCACAAGTATCTTCACTTCTGATTTTCACTGTTTCTGGGACCTCATTTTGCTCTCCCTCCTACTGAATCATTTACTATTTTTCCACTGTGCTTCCAACCTCCCAATCTCTTTCATATCTAGGTCTGTCAAGGTAAGAGTTGTCTGCCGTTATATCTTGTTGCCAGAATTTGCAAGTGTTGTGCTTAGCCTCTACGGCCTTATAGACTTCTCTTGATTCTGGGCATTTTGAGTATTAAAGGTCTTTCTTGTATAAGGCCAGTCCTTCCTTTCAACACTCCTTTTAGCTTTATCCTCCTCTGACCATCCATCGTGTGAATCATAATCTTCCGAGCTACATTCATCACCTGAAGACTCATCTGAGGATTCATCATCATTCCAATTTTTCATTTCAAACTTTTTTTCATAAACCTCCACTATTCGGATTTTGTGCTCCTAACCATCGATTTTTACAACTAGGAGTTGATTCACTGTAGATTCCAGGCTCACTTGAATGAGTATTTGAGAATCCTCCAGTTGAAGTTTTTTAGTGGCTACCTCATCTACACGGATGACTCTTCCTACTTTTTCTCCAATATTCTTCAAAATTCATTCCTGCCAAGCTTGGAGAGGAAGACCGTAGAATCGAATCCAACATAGTCTTTCCTTTCGGGGGTGGTGGTGATGGTGGCGCTCTGTCCAGTAAGCGATGTTGGTTATCCAATTTTTAACCCATTCAAGATCATGCTTGAGCAAATTATCCAAATCCCTTCTCTCTTCCTCCAGATCATGATTTTTCCTGCACCCATCGGACTTACCTTTAAGTTGAAGTACCCCCTTTTTTAGAGCAATTTGGAACTCTCTCCGTCCTTCTTTGTTTATCAAACTACCAATCTTGGTATGGTACAACCATAGAGCTTCCTTTTTCACAGTATTTAGATTGATAATCTCTTTCTGGCTCGTGTTCACTTTCTCACTGACCCGCCATTCTTAGACATCCTTTTTGGACAACATTCCTTTGTAGGATAAGTGGCCTTGCTTGTAAAATGTTTCAGTTGGTTTGGGGATGTTGGCAGGGAGTTCTGGAAAATCCCCTATGTTTGCCAACAGGGTTCTTTTTGCAAAGCGTGACCTTTTGGCTCTAATCTTGTACGGTACCACCCATATACAGTTCAATTTCATCTCCATACTCTCAATCGAATCTATCTCCTCATATATCACAAAACCAAAGGGTAATCCATTTAACGCCAATTTTCTTGGAATAAATAAATCAGCCGATTTACCTTGCAATTCGAAAATTCTTCTCATCTCCTTGTAATTGGCCTTTACTGGAAAGTTACTGAAGTAGAAGGTTGTCTACTTCAGTTGCCCTGAGGTTTTGCCAGTTCTCTCAATTCGCGGCCCTAGTCGACTGTGGATGTTACTCTGTGGTTTGCTTGACCCTGCCATCCTTCTATTATGAAATTTTCCATCCATAATTGCATGGCTGGTGGTGTGGTACCTACTTTGGCTATCTAGGTTAACTACAATTTTCCCCTTCCTAATCTCATCTGGAGGCTATGTGACCGTTGGGGGACTACAGTCCAGGTGGAGGCCATTTATGTTAAGGTGAATGGGTAGCACTACCTTGGGTGTTGGGCGGACCTCCCCGGTGCACTTTATGCGTCACCGGGGAGCTTGGGGTGTTGGGGTTGAAGCTTACGGTGGGTCTAAGGTTAATCGTTTCATGGTTGGTCAGAATTGATGGTGGTGCGGCGGGTCTGGTTAGGTCAGACGGTGGGTCTCTTGCAGCATTGAGCTTAATAATCCAGCAACATATCGAACCAGTTAAAGACTTGTATTAAAACCTTCAATGCCTAAATTACGACCCTACAAATGTTCCAAACTACTCAAAAAAATATCCGCACACAATTAAGTTGAGCTCAAAAGCAATCCGTCACCATGTATGCTCCCTTAACCATCTTCCGGCCATATAACCAACTCCACACAATCTTACTTTTATCTCCTCCGCACCTCCTCCAGATTGTTCATGTTGACCATAGTTATTCCAGTCCAACTACTGAGAAATCAGTCACATGTGCATCTGTCCAAGATATCTTCTTCATCATTCACCAACTCCAAGAAGTCAGCAACACATCTGCAGACAGAAGATCACATGTCAGAGAAACAACAATAAGGAAGATTTACCAATATATCATAGAATTTCTAGACACAAGAACGTTGGAGATTCATCCTATAAAATCATGTAGCATGTATCAAAACCTCAAGAAAGTATCAATGAATTCCATGGCTTACTTCCTCAAACCACCCAAGCCTTCGTGGCTTCTCTAAACAATGTCACTTCACCCCATCACAAAAAACAATACGATTTCATTGTACCATATAGACCACATTGTGCACTACCACAAACCCATCCATATGATCACCCCATCATTATTATTCTTCACAAGGCCTTGGTGTTGTTCAAAATGCTCCCATATTGATCTTGGTTGCACTTTCGCTATGCCAAACCACACGTACAAATCAGACCACACTTACGTCGCATACAAATAGAGTATTAACAAATGATCAACAGTTTTAGCCTCCTCCCTGCACATCCTACACCATATATTCTGATTATGTAAACAACCAGTATTCTGTTTAGCTAGATTGGCACGAGTTGGAATTGTGTTAACACCACCTTCCACACAAACAATGCCACTTTCAAGGGGATAAATTTGCACCAAAACTCCACCAACGGCCACGCCTCTCCTTGGTTCCCACCAGTCAAAGTTGGTTACCACACTTCTAAATATGCTTCTTTTATAGAGTATCATCCCGAATTTGATACACTCAACCACCACGTGTCCATCTCATCGAGAAGAAGGTGCACATCTTGCAAACCTTCAGTAACTCCTCCAACTTGCCCAACATCCTGCCCCTCAATTCCCGACGCCACAAGAAATTCTACTCTCATTCACCAATTACAATCATGCCCATGTCCAAGATAACACATTGCTTTATAAAGCAACAATATATAACTTGGCCAACTCTTGAGCCAAAGGCATAAGACTAACCCAACAATCGTCCCCAAAAGTGCATTCTAGATCCATCCCCAAATCTTCGACACAGGTTATCAAAGAACCACGAATCAGAATACACTAACAAAAAATACATCATTTCTCTACGTTAATGCTAATCTTTCCCCATTTGACGGCCACTTATAGGACATTAACCCACCCCCTTCTCCATATCTAGCCACTAATACATGTTTCCTTACATAACCATCACCCATCACCAATCTCAAACCCGTTTCGCAAGGAGACATGTATTAAATACCTTAACATTCTTCATTCCAATACCCCTTGCCGTCGATCCCAATACAGTCTCTCCCACGCCACCTTTCATGGGCCCTCCACTTTGCCTCCCACAAGAATTTTCTCTACAAACTTTCAATTCTTCTTACAACTTTTTAGGGTGCTCTGAACACAGCAAAAAATGTTAGCAAGACCTTAGGTTGAGATTTCAATTATTGTATATTGATTTTGTCTTTGTACAGGGTGCTAAATAGATCATTACAGAGTGAAATAAGTGAAGATCTCAGAAGATAAGGAAAGGATCGGTAATTGATTCTTTCCTTTTACATTAGTCGAGATTTTCCTCCATTCTATTCTAACACTCCCCTCAAGTTAAATTGGGGGATCTCCATTTTCTAACTCGCACAGTGCTTTTGTGAAGACTGAACAAACACGAACATGAAGGGAGACAAACAACGACTAGGAAGTAAAATCAGTAACTGTGCAACAAAAGCAAATCTGTAGTGAAACAAGGCTCATCCTGCTGACATCTTGTGCAATGACCTGGTACACACCACCACGACAACTGCGCCGAATCCGTATAGCAGCAGCAAAGTATAGATGCTATGAACAAACTCCAAGCTATCAATATATTGTCAACGGGCAGAGGAACCACAATTACTTCACCGCACCAACTAAATAGAGGTCAGTGTTTGATAGGCTTGGCCCCAAAGTTCAACAAAAGAGTACCAAACCATAGGAACAATCCGGTACTAGATGCTCCATATTCATCTGCAATTTCCCGCCAGGTTGTGAAGAGGTGCGGCTCCAAAAAAATTTATCTCAGCAAGGAAAGATTCATGAATTCAGACTGGCTAGGAAACTATCGCAAGCAGGTGTGCCTTTTGGTTTTTCTACTACTAAACAAGATTCAAATAAGCTCATTTCAGTTGAAGCAAATCTGGCGCGCTATCCTTTAACTAAATCTCAGTAGATGAAACACCAAGCAGTGCAGAAAGGCAAACTTGTCCTACTGGAAAAAAACAAACTTTAATGGAGGGACTACCCCGGGAGCTTCTACAAGTAAAGATCCGTTGACACAAGACAACCCATCACTCATATTAAAACCTTTTGAATGGACATCCTTGGGAGCTAAAGGAAAGCAGATGGTTATTCCACATTCAGAATGGAGACAGAGCTGGTTAAAGAAGGGATACATCAGTGTTCTCAATAAACACTACCAATGGCAGAAGGTATAATCGGACTAAAAGCAGCAGGATATCTCAACATCATCGTGAGCCCCATCAATCCTACACACATCCTCATCTAGGAAGAGTCTGAAGTTGACCTGGACAATCTGATAAGTAATGACAGTACTTGGCTCCTAAACTGGCTGGATGATGTTTATGCATGGTCCCCAGAGGAAGAACATATAGAAGGACCCATCTGGATTCAAGTGTTTGGCCTTCCTCTACACTTCTGGGCGAATCCCATCATGGAGAAGATAGGGAATGCAATTGGATCGTGTGTCAAAATCGATGAATGCAGTCTTAAGCACCGATACCTAGAAGCTATTCAACTGTTGATCAAACTGAAATCAAGAGAAACCTTACCTAATTGCCTATCTCTCTCTATTTCGAATAAGATTTACAATTTAATTATCAAACAGTTATGGCCTAATCGATTCTGTTGATCATATTCTATGCAAAATTTTACATACACTAAAGAAGGATTCTTTCAATCATGTTTTGTTGAAGATTCTTCTTCTGATTTGGACTCAATCTCAGCAGCTGACTTCATAATTGAAGCTCTCACAGACTTGAATATTATAAAGGAAAGTCAGGTTGTTGCAGCACATGAATTGATTCGCAAGTGGCAGCCTCAGTCTATTCCATGGTGTCCAGTATCAAAACCCATCTCATCAAAAGCAAGAGGAACCCCCTCTCCTGAAAAGAATGCTATAATGGCAACCTCCACAGAGAATGAGTATAAAATGGATTCTGATCAACTAAATCAGGGGAAATATAAAGAGGTCCTGAAGGAGGGAGGTGATTATATCTCTCCATCCAACTCTGTATAGAAAAACAAGGAGGTTCTCTATATATCTTCACCAGTTGTGGAAAAACAATCAAAAGAAGTTCTTCATCAGGATCATGAGCAGGATCAAGAATCACAGAAAAAAAACTGAGGCATCAAAAGTGAATAGAGATGAACAGGTCTCAAGCCATAATTGCTGCCCAGAGTGTATCTTGGATGAGGATATATCTCAGGCGCTCACTCATTCAATATCAAGAACTGGAGATCCTCTTATGATTGAACTTGTTCCAAAGACTCAAAGTGGTTCAGATGCAGATATCATTAAAGACCTGGAGTTGATCCAAAACTTGGAATCACCAAGTAGAGTTTCCCTATCCGAGGTTAATTTTCCCTCTATCAATAGGATCACCCCATCTCAAATTCCAAAGAGCCCAGTAATACATCTACAATCTGTCTCAAGCATAGGAGCTGAAAAAAGACCAAAGACAAGGTGTAGAACATGAAAAGAATCTCTGTTAAAAGCTCAAACATACTGCGCAGCTATTACAACTTGGTTAGATCAAATATCTACGCACACATCCGGTCCAGAGATAAGCCACTCTCATACAGAAATTTCTTAGAATAAAAAAGGCAAGGAAGCAG
>JAOWBN010235961.1:0-12325 GCA_028565015.1 Pinguicula moranensis
CACTTATTCCTTCAAGGCTCCATGCAAGAAGGCATTATTCACATCAATCTGACGAATAGGTCATCCTGATGAAGCAGCCAGAGCAAAAAAATAGTCGGATAGTCACAACTTTTGCAATTAGACTAAATATTTCATAGAAATCTTCACCTTCTATTTGTGTGTAGCTTTTGGCAACAAGTCTTGTCTTGTACCTGTCAACCGTGCCATCTGGTTTGCACTTCACATGGTATACCCATTTGGAGCCAATGGCTTTGTTTCCCTCTGGTAGAGAAGTAAGTTCCAAGGTGTTATTTGTTTCAAGGGCAGTTAACTCTTCCTTCATAGTTGTAACCCATTTGGCATTTGTTCTGGATTGTGTAAAATGTTTAGGTTCTGATATTCCTAAAAGATTAGCAGCAAATGTGCAGTATGCAGCTCTGAAAAAACAAGACTTATCAGAGGGTGAATTCATCAGGGATCTGCAGGAATCAGCATGTGTGGAGAGCACATGAAAATCCTCCATCCAGGAGGGAGCATTGGCATGTCTAGTACTTCTCCTTAACATAGGTCCTTCAAGCATCACTTCAAACACATCTGTGTGTTGCTGCCTGTCAGAGTTGTGATCAAATGAATCCTTATCAGTAATGAGCCGTATAGACTCCTCTAAAGCTTCAGGTAGAGAGATAGCTTAGTGCCTCACAAGAGCAATAGTGTCACATCATTCAAAGGCATGGTTTGAGGTAATGACATATCTTCTGCAGTATTATCAACAACTAAAGGAAAATGATTCTCATGAAACTTTACATCTCTGGATGTGATGATCTTTTTGAACTCTGGTATATAGATTTTGTAACCTTTGCGGTCAGGGTTGTAGCCAACAAAAATTCCTCTGAGAGCTCTTTGATCCAACTTATCTTTCCCTGGTTTGAGATCCATAGCATAGCATAAACAACCAAAAAATCTGAGTCCAAGCAAATCAGGTCTGTGATGATGTAATGTTGAGTAGGTGAATTCCAATGAAGCACTTGGCCATTTATTAATCAAATAGGTTGTTGTGAGTACAGCTTCACCCCAAAACCGCTTTGGAAGATTTGACTGAAATAAGAGGGCCCATGCGACTTCCAATAGAGTTCTATGTCGTCTCTCCACAAAACTATTTTGTTGGGGATAGTAAGGACAACTCTTCTGGTGCAAAATGTCGTTGTCATAAAAAAGTTTCAAGCATTTTGCATTTAAAAATTATGTTCCATTGTCTGTTCTAATGACTTTTATCCTTCTATCATACTGCGTGCGAACAAACAAGATGAAGCCTTCTATCAATCCAGGGACTTGATCTTTATATTTGAACAAGAAAGTTCATATACATCTACTGCAGTCATCCACAACAGTTAAAAAATGCTGACATGAAGTAAGTGATAACAGCTTGCCCCCAAGCATCTATGTGAACCATGTCAAAACATTCAACAGATTTGTATACACTGTCAGAAAAAACAAGTCTGCATGGAACTGCGCAGGAATCAATATCATTCCTCTTGACAGAGGGAAGGTCAAGTTTGTTCAAATGATTCATTACATCAAAAGAGGGGTGTCCTAGATGGCTATGCATCATATCAGTAGTAATGACTGCACTAGCCTTAAACACTTTATTTTCAACTGTACAAATTTCTTTCAAAGGTGAAAAAAAAAAGTAACAATGTCTGCAAGGCCTCTCTTGATCGCATCTGGACTGAAAGATTTTGAATTTAGTATGTAAAGTTCCCTCTTTACTTCCCCTACTGCAACTATTCTGCGTGTTTTAGGGTCCTACAGTATACATCGATTAGGAAAGAAGTAGAAACACATATTTGTGTGCAATGACAACTTCCTCACTGATAATAAGTTGTACTTAAAACTTGGCAGATACAGGCATGACTGCAGCATCACTTAACTGGACAAATATACATCATCATTACATGTCACTTATTGAAATTCACGAACATTTTTCATCATGTCAAAGACAATACACATATGGTTTGTAGTACCGATATCCACAATCCATTTTAAATTACATATAACATCATTAGCTAATGAAGATGCTGAATGATAAGTTTTGTTACCTGCAAAGTCATCATAACGAGTCATGTTCACCATTGTCTGCCCACCTTGATCAGTTGCCCATTTTTCTTTTGAGAGTCTTTGCAAATTTTTTTGCATACTCCCCATAACCTCACATAGATGGCTGAGTTCCTCTCCCTTTGTATCCAACTGCGTGTAACAATAATTCAGATTTGTTGAAGTTTCTGCTTGATTTGCTGAGTGATTCTGATTGTTTCTTCTCCTCTGATCAAACCAACCATCTGGATACCCTTTCAGTTTAAAGCACTCTTCGATTGTGTGACCTAATATGCTGCAGTGAGTACACTTTAGATGACTTTTATTTGGTTTTCTCTCAGGCCATCCATTCGGGTAGCCTTTCAATTTGAAGCATTCATCAATTGTATGTCCGGGTTTCATGCAGTGATTGCATTTCAGATGACTCTTGTCAACTTTATGTCCTCATCCAGCATCCTTCTTCCAATTACTTCCTTTTGCAAGCATGGCAGAATTCTTCCCATCATGTGCAGCTGTAATGTTAGTGCTAACCTATTTTTGCTTTTCTGTTGTAACTGTCATGTTATATACAGTATCAATATCCAACAGTGGATTAGTGCGTATTATATGCCCTCATCACTTTCATAAGCATCACTTAGCCCCATTGAAAACTTCATTACCCAATCCTCATTATCCCTCTTTGCAAACAGTAAACCTATCTCTCCCTCTACATGTGGAATAGGCCTTAAATAGTCATACTGATCCCAAATTGTTTTCAGCTTTCCAAAGAAATTACACACACTCATGTTATTTGCCTTATAACAACTATGTTCCTCTTCAATTCAAATAAGTGGGGAAGGTTTGTAGTTCCAAACCTTTTCTCAAGAGTTAGCCACATTTGTCTCGCATCATTTACAAACATAAATGTTTTCATCAGATCTTTTCCCATGGATTCACGGATCCATGAACAAACGAGACTATTCGCTCGTTTCCATTTCAAATGCAAAGGAGAATCTTCATCAGGTTTTTTTAATGAACCATCAACAAAGCCAATTTTAAGTTTAGCTTCCAAAGCAGAAACTACAGCACATCTCCAAATAAGAAAGTTGGATTCACTCAGCGAAACGGAAACCAATTACAGACCTGGGCTATCCGACCCATGGACCTGCAATTTTTTCTTCCAATAATTCTTCCATCTGCTGCTTGTGCTTCATCGCTAGCAGCTCGTTCCTCTCAGCATCAATTATCGCCATCGCCAAACAACAAAGCTCCTCAAGTCAATTAGGTCTCCAACAACTTCACTTGCTCGCATCAACCTAATCAACAAATATATCGCTATAAGCAACAGGAATCAGCCTGCTCTGTTACTATTTTGTCGATCAAATTACCAGATATTCAAATTGTTTCACTGGTTTGATAGAAAGAAACAAAGTAAATTTAAGGGGAGAATCCCCAATTTTCATTTCATCATAACTATCGTATTGTAACTGTATTCCTCTCTCACTTTCCTTACATTTCAATCTCAAAGAAAAATACTATTTAACTAGCAAAAACGTATACAATAACATTAACATATAAGAGCCGTTGGATCATGGTGGATCGAGAAGCTAAAAATCATCCACACATAATGTTCCGCGTCGTCAACGAGACGCCTCCTCATTGGTCCGTTTTCTGCTCGAAGCTAATGCGATTTTATTAGTTGAATCCATGTCAGATGTGATTTCGTTCACTGACTTTTCCATCTTCAAAATCATCTCTTTCTTCAGAAATAGCAGCATCAGCTGGTTTTGTCAGCCCAGACCCCAACTTAGTTAGGAATATATTGGGTAAATTTGCTTTTTTTTAGCTAATTTTGTCATGAGTTTTGCTTAAATTTTCTGTACATCTACTGAAAAAACTATTAGCCTGATGTGCATCTGCAGGTTGATACTTCAACAAAAAGAGTATCAAATAATAGCAGAAGTTTAGAGAAAATCATTAGGCTTTACTACGGATCAGGATTTGTTGTAAACTGCTAAGCTGTCAATCCTCGCAGAAATTCTATAAGAAAGCGCATTGTTTATGTGATACAGGGATGCGTTGTTTTGTTCGCAACCAGTAGTTACCGTCAGTAGAAACAAGAAAACGAGGAGTCAAAAACTCAAATATTAGATTGGGGTAAATCTGTCATTTTAATTACCACAAATCAGGTAAAAAGCATCGCAAGTGACCACACCACGACCTCTCTGCATCTCAACTCCCGAGGCAGAGGAAACCTATACGAAGCATCGCAATACGAATTTGCTTTTACATTTATCTGGAGCTCTGGAGCTCTACCATCTTCATCGCAGTAATTCTTTTTTTGCTACTCACATATTTAACAGTTGTTCTCGTTGCACGTTTCATGTATCTATAATTATCCTTTTCTTTTTGGCGTTTGGGCCTTGAAAAACGTTGCTTTAACTGGAATCTTAGAAGATTGTGGTCTTAGATTCTGTTTTACTGATCAGTTGCTCAGTTATATATTTTATGCTTCTTTTTTTCCTTTCTGTTTTCTCTTAAGTGTGGTTGGTTGTGCTTTTTTTGGAGTTATTCTGGTTTTTGTATTCTACTTGTTTTTTGGATGTGGCATTTTCCCGTCTTTTGTGCGCTTGACTGGGCTCTCCGTTATGTAGATGGATCCTTCGGGGATCAGTTCCCTTGCATGCTAATTTTAATCTATGTAGTCGGATTTCGGAGAATGAATGAGTTGCATGTTTGTTTCTTCAATTGATTTGTCGTTTCGTAAAAGCGGAAAATCTATGACGCCGACTTAAATTTTGGCTTTAAATGCTATGCGAGGGAGATGCATTTCTGTTTGTTTTTGACTAATATCCACATTAGCTCTGTGGATTCCAAGAATGTCATGCATGTGAATTGGAAAAACATTTCTTAGTTTGTTAACAGTTGTTGAAGTTTCTTTTGTGTTGAAAACCACGTATACTGATAACTGCTTAACTGGTTGAGCTAATAAGAAGTTCAATGGCATACATTCTACTAGATGTCTTGGGGACGGAGATAATGATGGAGAAAGGGGTACCACCTCAATCACTAAATTTTAACGGCAAGTTAATGGAGGATAAAGACATTGAGGATTCCTCAAGTTGTGTTGATCGCACGAATACTTTCGGGGAAGAAACCGACGCTTCACGTAGTTTCCATCTCCAAAGCAGAATTGCAGAATTAAGTTCAACAGAAGTGATAGGCGATCATTGCTTAGAGGATCAAGAAAATCTATCTTCTGAAAGTTTGCAATATCAGCTGGTTCCTTATGATCCTACTCTGGGTGGAGCTAGTAATACTGAAAATGAGGCGGACCTCATTGACTCTCAACATCCTTTCGTACGCAGACATCCATTCTCGGATCGGACCCCAAAAGTTTTGCCAGCAGTTGGGGCCTTCACTGTTCAATGCGCTCGGTGTTTCAAATGGAGGCTCATTCCAACAAAGGAAAAGTACGAGGAAATACGTGAACATATTCTACAACAGCCCTTTTTGTGTGAAACAGCTCGTGATTGGCGCCTTCAAGCATCTTGCGATGATCATCCAGATATTTCACCAGATGGCAGTAGGATTTGGGCTATTGACAAACCTAATATTGCTCAACCCCCTTTTGGATGGCAACGGCTTTTGAGAATCAGAGGTGAAGGGGGGACCAAATTTGCAGATGTGTGAGTATCCAGTTTCCTCTGTTTCTTGTACTTTTCCTTTGAAATAAGCTTTTAAGTCTTTGGGCATCGAAGGCTGTAATTCATGCATAATCGTGGCACGGCTATTTTCATTCATTTCATTTTAGTTTCTAGCATCACATTTAAGTTTCCTTTGACACAGGTACTATGTGGCGCCTACTGGAAAGAGACTCCGTTCTATGGTGGAAATTGAAAAGTATGCTCTCTTTGTTTGCTAGGTGAAATTACTCCGCCAAGATTTGGTGGCTTTGTACTTGAAATATGGTAGTAACAATTCTCTTGCATGTTCTTGTGGGAATCTATGCTTCTCTTACCAGATTCCTTATGGAACACCCAAAGTACATGTACGGAGGTATTAACCTGGCGCATTTCTCCTTTAAAACACCTCGACCATTGCAAGAGAACTACGTGAGGAAGCGCATTGCATGTCCTGATCCTCTCGATGATACTGATCAGCTTGGGAAGGCACTGGATATGCCCCTGCAGAAGGTAACTTACAACATAACTCATTTTTTTTATCTATCTCCGAGCATAAAGCTCATACATCAAATGCAAACTGCCAAGGAGTCGGGTATCCAAGACAGGCTCATAGGAATATCAAATTACACCCCTGCGGCTAAATTGCTTTTCATACAGATAACGTTTTCCGAGTTGTGTGTGTCTTCTGATGCTTCATTTCCTGCTTCTTTGTGAACTGACTTGCTTTGCTCTTCTTTTATGTGATGCTGCAGTCAAAATTTATAAAATGGGCAACGAAGAGAAGGTCCTCCCTTAACCAAGGTCCAACAGGTTACTTAGTTCACGAGCCAAACCATTTAAATACGAGATAGGCTTATAGCACTCCTGGCTATATGTTTCTTGCATGGTCTGTAACTAGAAAAGTAGTTTTTGCACTGTATGATTCCTGTAAGAAGAGGCAGGGGCAGGTTTGAATCTTTTTGAAGTAACCTTGCTTGCTTGATGCTATTCAGATGCTTACTCTTGTCCCCAAGGAAAACTACTATTTCATCCATCTCTGCAGTAGTTTATACTGATTCCTGTAGTTCCTTGTGACACGCTCAATTAATATAATGGCCCCGACAGGCTAAAGATGACATAACCCCTCAGCATCCCAGCTATTCCTACATGTTTTGTTTTTTGGTCATTAGCTACTCCTAGATGTGAGGACAAGGTTGTATAACGCATCAATGTTTCTTAAAATGAAAACAAAAAAGTCCTTGTTTTGGATCGTTGTCCCTTGTATCTAGTACATTTTTAAATGTTTTGTCTTGTTGAAGGGACATATAATGTAGTGCTTCTTGGCTAAATCTCAGTTGAGCACTTGAGATTCTTCCAGATTCCGAAACTAATCATGTATTGTCCGAGATGAAAGTATCTCATCTTGTGATCATTGTTTTGGCACGTAGAGCGCTTTCTACACTTTTGTTAAATCGCAATATAAAAGCAACTCTTGCTTTTGGTTGTATTATTTATTTGTGGCCCAAATCAGATTGGCAGATTCGAACGTGTCTACAGTCTACTGAACTGGTCAGAGAAAAAAAGAAATGTTTGACTTTCCTCCTCAACCTCCTCCCCTAACTTTGTTCCTTGTTCCTCGATTCGAAAAGAAACATGAACATCTGACGGTCGTGGCATTTTCCCGTATTTCCTAAGCATGCTGATGCTCTTCTAACGAACCATGTGAATGAAGTTGGCCAGTTTATGATACATTTTTTAATACTCTTTGATTTGATGGATGCGTGTTCTGTTAAATAATCTAAAGCTGCGGCGATCCACATGGGGAGTTCCAGAGGAAACAGTATGGAAGTTTCATTTCATATCACACAGGTCATGACACCACAAGATCACAAGATCAGAATCAGATAATTGAATTGAAACAAAGAAATTAATGTTGAAGACCAAGGAAGTAATTAGTGGTAACCGAGGAGGAGGGTGTTGATTCAAAGCCGCGTTCGTGACTTATTAATGAAGTATATCTTTAAAAGATTACGAGGGAGAACAAAAGAAACGGATGATGTGCGCGTTTGTTGTGTACCAAGAGTCATGTAGATTGTAGGTCGGGAAATAATAGAGTAGAGGAGGCTAGGGACCAATTAACGTAAGCTGTGGCGATCCCCAACCGTGAAGCTGCAGTAGTACTTGGATAGCATAGAGGTCAAATGACAAAGGGAAGGAAAAGTTGGTTTACGAGTTATTTTCAACCGAGCTTCATCTCTTGGTCATAGATTCAGATTTTATTTTTGTTGAATAGGTTAAACATAGATACTGTTGACCGAGAAATATGAGAGGCAACCAAAAATGATACAGCGCACGAAAAAGGTGCACGAAAAATAAACGAAACTTGCGAAATGACAAAAAAATACCCCTGGTTGAATATTGGCACTGAACCCAACACAAGAATATTTTAATTTTTTTTGCACGTTTTGTACATTTTTCCGTGCACCTTTTTTGTGAACTATAAATGCGACTAGAGTGAACAAAGCACAACACCCGAGGGGGTGGGGGGGAAAATAACAAAGGAGTTATTAGGATATTTATAGTCTAGTTTGATAGAAGAATTGTTCAATAAACAAAAGTGTAACTCAAAACAATAATCAAGCTTTTGATTAATGGAATTTATGGCTTTTCTCCAACCTCCATAGCCTCATTACAATAAGCCACTTCTCACAAACCTCTACCATTCAAATTTATTGCTAGCCTTCAAGCTAAGAACACATATTTAGATAGGGGTGTCCAACGATCTTAGCGATAGCGATAAGCCCTCCACCATTTCCGCTTCCGCTAAGTTAGCGAATTTGAAAATTCCATCCGCTTCCGTAAACCAATATTTTCACTTCCGCTACTTCCGCTAAGATAGCGGTAGCGATAGCGAATCTCGCTAATAAATAAATGCTTAGCAGTCTATGGATGATTTATTTTTTTGACAACTTATCAAATTCCCACAATCTTTTATAACATTTTCAGCAAATTAAACTCGTACATCCAATGAATCAAAGCTATAAAATTTCCTGCTAAAACAAGTAGTAGAAACACGAGTTATAAAAAGAATTAAAGCAGTGGCTATCACACAATAATATTAATAAGAGACTGCTAATAACAGGTAGGAACTAAGAAAATAACAGATTTCTTGAAATAGACAACAGTAAATTAATCAACAGTTTCCAACAGGTCGTTCATTCAACTTGTTGATATCAATGCAAAATAATTAGAGTCCAACAACATAATTTTAACAAGTTTCAACAACAAAACAAACAAGCAATCCATTTTCCATTCCAGGTCCAGGATGAATATCAAATTGTAAGTCGTGACATGAGTTCATGTGAAACCTGATTCAACTCTGCAAAGCCAAAAACACAAGTTGAAGTAAAGTTAAAGATAAAATATATGAAGAATAAACTTAAAAATTCGGGGAAGAAAAGTAATAAACCTATATAGCGGAACACCACTATTTCTATTTTTTTAAAATTAAATAATAACGGTACTAGCAAAATTAGCGGAACATCGTTATTTCTACCGCTATCGCTTTCGCTAATATAGCGGAATGCATTTTGTTCACCGTTTCCGCTTCCGCTGGACACTCCTATATTTAGATACTCTTTCACCATTTCATTGAGAATTTTGTTATACCAGGATATTGAATCTGAAACCTCTCAATTTTTAGCGAGATTATTCCACCACTTGAGCTATAAAGACTCAATATTCATAATTTATTTTCTTATGAAGTATTAATGACCATATTGACACTGGGAGCAGCCTCTTTTGCTCCCATATGTTACATCTCTCTAGATTAGTTGATAGTTTTTAACTTTTTATTGTGCCTTACTATATGCGATCACCCTCTCCACAACAGGAGAGAGGCGTGCAAGCTTTGTTGTTTATCTATGCGATGTACATGACTTTTTTCCTCCACCTTCAAAGTGATAGTTAGAGAGTAATGCATGAGTCTTAAAAAAATAATATCCAATGATAGCCATAAAAGGGATGAATTGAAAAAAATTATAGGAATGAGTTACCCTATCTATGTTATGGATGACAATTTGGCCCTACTTGACTCATCCTATAAAATGTTGGAGCCTAACCTCACTTATTATCACACATGAAGAAAAGATGAAGAAAACAACCTCATTTATTATCACACCAGACAAGATGAAGAAAGCAGCAGACGTTTTGCAACACGCCTCATTTATTGTGTTTGTAATGAGTTTAGAGTTCGTGTTATAAATACAAGTGAGTTGTAATGAAACATGTAAGACAATAAAAAGTGTTATCTCTCATTTTTCTCTCGTTTTTCCTCTGCCTTCTATTTTACAATTTGGTATCAGAGATAATTTTTTCAAACCCTAATACACGTTTCGTCTCCACCACTTTCGCCCCGATTCCAGCGTCATTACTGCTCCTCCGACGCCGGAACCGGTCCCAAAACATAGCCCATCTCCTCCTCTATCGGATTTGCTCCACACCCGATGTTTTCCGTCCACCACACGCTGTCATGCACCATCGCCAGAAAATATGACCTGTGGCGATTTTCTGCCATTTTCGGGCACGTCTAGCATCGGAATCGCTGGAAACCACCATCATTGCGATTGTGATGAGGAGAGCTTTCTACACATGGTCGCCCATTGTCAGCGTCGCCGCCACTGCACGCGCCGCCATCGCTGGAGCCCACAAATTTTTTGATTGACCAGAGGCTGAAGTTGACTTATATACCCTAAATCATATTCGACCTGATATATCATTTGCTGTGAGTATGGTTAGTAGGTATATGTATGACCCTAGAAAGGGTCACCTGAATGTAGTGCACAAGATATTGAGATACTTGAAGAGTGCACCAGGAAATGGTTGATCTTCAAAAAGAAAGGACATCTGAATATTGAGGGATATTGCGACTCGGACTGGGCTAGCTGTGCTGATGATAGAAGTCCGCGTCCGGGTATTGCATATTTGTAGGAAGTAATCTAGTATCTTGGCCAAGTAAGAAACAGACAGTAGTGACTTGTTCTATAGCTGTGGCAGAATACAGAGCCATGACCTTGAGCGTTGGTGCAATGATTTGGTTAAGATCAATACTTGTGGAACTCAAGATGAATCCAGATCCGAAATTAAAACTGTGGTGTGATAATAAAGCAGTTATCAGCATTGCCAACCCCCCAGTACAATATGATTGAACCAAGCACGTGGAAATTGATAGGTTCTTCATCAAAAAAAAATTAAATGACAGATTGTTGAAACTGAGTCACATAATCACCAAAGAACAAATTGTTGATGTATTGACTAAAGGTCTTAGTTCCCTAGATCTCGAGAGGCTTTGTAACAAGATGGGTTTAGTTGATATATTTCACCCATCTTGAGAGGGAGTGTTGGCCACCAAAGTTGGAGCAATAAATGTTGGAGTCAAAAGTTGCATGCTACGCATGCCTTCCTCATTTATCACACCAGACAAGGAGTGATGGGCTGAGAAAGAAGAACCACGCTTGCTTCTCTTGTCAACACATGCGTGCGGCTGAATTTATTGTTACTTTCATGCGTTGCTCCATTATCAGTTGTATAAGTACCGATGCTTCGATATCATTTTTATCAGAAGAAGATTTTACAATTATTGGTATCAAAGTCGCTTCACCATCCAACTACCTTCCCTGCAATGGCCTGAAGGAAGAACACAAAGCAATAAGTCGTCTACGGCGCAACAGCCATGGCTGAGGTCTTCAAGAAGACTTATCAAGAAGGGAACTTGCGCAATTGGTATTCTATCCCGGAGGCAACGAGCCTTGGGGACAAGGCTCACAAAAGGAGAGGGCAAAGTCATGACCCTTCCCTCAAAGCATGTGGCTCATAATACAAGACTGAAAGCAGCTGAAACAGGGTACACGTATCAACCACCTTCTGAGTTGTATATATATGTTTTGTGTAATAGTTATGGATATGCATGACTAATAAAATAGTGTTAGACTGCCTATATATATGTAATATGTACTCTTTATAGATATTGAATGAAAAGGTAATCTCTAAGTCTCAACATCTTGTCTTCTTCCCTCCCCTCTGATCTCACGTCTTTCTCTCCTGTAAAAAAGGTCTCTTCATTGCATTTACTCTATTCCTTCTCTGAATTTCTCTCTAATTTCCCCCCATTTCCTCTATTACAAGTCTGAGTTATAACAGGGGTTCTAATATTTTCCTTGATTTTGTAATGCATAAAAGTAAAATATTTTATATGCGTGTTCCATGGGAGTGAGTGGCCAATCACTGAGCAGAAGATAACATGGCTTAGGTATTTCTCTGTGGATTCTCTCGCCGTTTCTATTAATAAAACTCAGATGAACCTGCGTTTTTTTTTGTCTGGATATCACTTTATAATGCATTCTGAAATGTTTACCCGATGGCCCGCATTATCAAATTAAGTAGAGTCAGCACATCTTGTCCAAGTGTAGGGATGTCGACCGGGAACCTTATAGATCCAAGATTGAAGTCTGAATGTGTTACATACCCAACCTAAGCCCAGGGGCGGAGCCAGGATTTTAATCGCGGGGGGGGGGCAAATTTTTGGAGTTTCAACTGGATCGGGGTCGGGTTGA